>WAAG01000036.1:72858-124568 GCA_013390105.1 Tichodroma muraria
CCCGGCATAGCCCCAGCCCAGCTCCCCGGCATAGTCCCAGCCCAGCTCCCCGGCATAGTCCCAGCCCAGCTCCCCGGCATAGTCCCAGCCCAGCTCCCGGCATAGGCCCAGCCCAGCTCCACGGCGTATTCCCAGCCCCGCCGGCAGCCCAGCACACGGCTACGAGATTTGCAAAGCTCCGGGCACACATTGGCTCTCGTAACGCTGTGCATGGGAGCAAAGCAGAACTCCACCAGGAATGTATGCACAAGCTGCCATATGGAAAGGGCATTCTCAAATTAAACCCTGAAACCCAGATGAGATCTGAGCGAAGGACAGTTTCACTTAAAGGAAATGTCTGAGGTCAACCAGCAATTAACTGAAAGGTTCTGATTGAATACGCTATTGACTGCGCTCACATCAGACAGCTTCCTGTTTATTATACCTTATGGGCTGTCTAGGTGCCAAGACATTAAGCTGTCAATAATCTATTAATACTAAACAGCTCCTCCCTCCTTACTCCCCCCTCGCAAATCCTCTTAGGCTAAGAAACTGCACTAAAAAGATGGAAATTTTTGAAGTGAGATGGAAATGAGCTTTTTAGGGTATTTCTTTGCTTGGTTCCAGCTGAAAGTACGGCAACATTCATAAACAATATAACACGCAGTCTATAACTACATGGAAAAAATTGTGTTAAAAAAAATCAGCCATGATTGAGACCATATCCTGAAATCTGGCTTTCTTTTCCAAGCCATCTTTAAACACTCTAAGTTAAATTTAATTAACAATTTACAACAAGGAGAGAGAAGTTATTTAAAGACAGGCCTACAGGTCCTTAACATTCAGTGTCTGGGAAACAGTTGTATATAAAAAAAAAGTTTTAATGAATTTAATAGAGAAAAGCACTTTAATTAAATGCTGTCAAAGAGGATTGTATTAATGACTGCACACAAAGGAATTTAAAGCAAGCCAAGTATATTTAGCAAATAGGAAGTAGGCTTTCAGAGGCTGCAACTATTTATGTTTCTGCCATTGCAATGCATCTAGGAGATCGTGTTGCCAATTGAAAGCAGTTATGTTATTAGATATGATTTTATTTATTATGGATTATTAAAATTTCAAATGCTGTAGGGAATACATTTATTTCACTTCTCAAATGAAAGAACAAAGATATTTCCTCCTTGTTCAGTTAGAGGAAAAATAGGAGAGGAAATAAATAATAAATAATAATAATAACTTAGCACTTAACTAGTAAAGTGCTGTCCAGACAGATCTTTTTATGGGGCTTGTTGAGTCCTGAAATTTTAGTGTGTCTCTTTCTTTCTGCTACAACTGGATGGATTCTCAGTTGCTACCACAGCTTCCCTCAACACAGCACAGAAAGAGGAGACAGCTCTTACTTCTTGTGGGTACAAGGGACTTCTGTGATACCCTGTGTGGTTCAACTCAAAGAACTACCAAAACCCCAACAAAAGAAATCCTGGCTGCCAAGCTTTTGCAAGCAAGACTGAGAATACCAACGTTTTCCAGACCTAACCGTGAGACTTAGCCACGTATTGCTCATAAAACCCCAGAACAGTTATGGTTCTGCATTTAGATGTTGTGCACAATGTGCTCACCTTCCTCAACATCCACATGATAGGACTTGTAGCAGGAGGAAGGGGGCTCTTCACGACTCTCTCTACCCACGTGCCTTGGATTCAAGTGTGGCATATCAAATGGGCATGGCCTAGTAAGTGCAAAATGTAGAGCTTCAAACCATAAATCTGAGGAAAAAGCAACTAGAAAATTCAAGGGTATCAACACTACTTTGGACTATAACGGCACAATAGTGTAAAACTAAATTTAGCCCCAACTGGAAATATAGGAATGTTTTTTAACACAAATTTAATGAGATGGCTGGGTCTGTAATATCCAGGATGTGTTCTGTGATTTACCACATCCTTTTTGCCATATGTAACAGTAAAAGGCTAATAATGATTTTAGATGATTCAAACTTCCAAATGTTCCACCAGAGGCACCTTATACATGCTTGTATTCCTTTGTTTCTGAACACCAAATCCTTTTTAAGTTAGGCACCACAATGGGAGTTAGTCCCAAATTACTGGTTTTCAAATGTACTAATTTGTAGTTAAGATATTCATCTTTTCATTTGCAACATGAAGAAGTGAGTAGAACTGGGAGAGAAGCCATTGGAAAGGAGGCACAAGGGGATACCAACTTCCTTTCACAATGTGAGTAGCATCATAAATGGTGAAGTTTAATTTTCTAAATACATTATCTGATTTTTGTTTAAGCCTTTTATTAAAGTCATGTGTGATGTGTGTTGAGAATGTAGCCTTTGTTGTTCCACAGCTAGGGATCTTGCAAACAGCTTCACATTGTCTGTGCCAAGATATTTTGGAATATTCTTTGAAACACTGTAAGCATAGATGACTGTGAGAAAAAATATGTGCTACTGTACTTCTGGATACTTCATGCGTGAGAATAGTGCATGCACAGAAAACACTTCTCCTTTCCATCTGCAATTCCTGTAAAAGTCCATACAAACATGGAACAACATACACAATATACTGACCCTGAAAAAAACCACGTGCCTCTGGACACATTACAGTCTCTGGGTATTTACACCATTCAGGGGATAAAAAATGAAGAATAAAAAAAAGAACACACCAAAGAAAAAAGACTGGCCCTGGGCAAGGAGACTGAACGTCTATGTCCTGCTCTGTCACGGCCTGACTCTCAGCACTGCCCAGAAGATGCACCATTTCCCTGGAGGATGCTGTGCAACACAGAAAGAAGAGTAGCTAGCTCTTTGCTCTTTGAGGGTCAAGCAGTGCAAAATGCTCTGGTAACACTATTTTCAATGGTTTCCCTCCCCATGTAATTTTTATAATTGCCTATCTGCAGAAAAAGACCACCTGCAACGATCTAGGGCTCTGACTTTCTCCTAAGATTTCTGTAGAGAGCCTGAGAATAAAATGTTGCATACAGCCAACAGCCTATAAACTTTTACACATCTCTGAAGCCTGATACTATAGTTTATGAACAAGTGTGGGGGACATAGAGTAATTAGGGAGCATTAAAATTAAATTAAAAAGAGCAATATTTTTAACTGCAAAAATTTTCAAGTGCAAATGGAACAGAGACTCATCTAGTGGCTTTTCAGCCTTCAGGGTTTGCCTGCTGCTGCCAAGCTTCAAAGGTTATGTGAATTTAAAGAGCTTTATTTAGTGATCTTGCTCTATATGTTTGCTCATCCTCAACCTTACTACGGCTCCTTACAACACTAGCATTTACATTTACAACACTAGCTTAGCATTTACAGCAGGGCCAGGAGTGTAAGAAATGAGGGCTAAATCTGGTCAAATCGTGTGTGAAAGGCAAAAGGGTGAGACAACGGGGCCAGAGCTACAGTGATGTCATTTGCTAAAACGACAACTTGTCAGAGCAACACCAACATGAACCACCACCCTGCTGCTTCCTGCCAAGTCTCAGCGGTACTAAATCTGCACATTCAGATTTCAAGGGAATTTTCTGCCTGAAACATTTTGCCATGGGAGCCAGGGCAGCCCAAGCAAAGCTGCTCTGGGGCAGCCTTACAGAAGATGTACCCTCAGAGTCATCTTTATTGTAAGATGCTGCTGAAGAAAAGCACCAGTCATATTCTCAGGGCTCCTTCACTTGAGAGTCCCACCNGGGAAAAGGATACACTATTCTGACAAGACTAAACTTTCCACCACAGAAAAACTTGGAACTCTGCAGTTTACTTGATCTCCCACTTCCAGGGTTAAATGGAACCGTACTAAACCTAAACTAATTTCATAACAGAGGCAGTTTGGCTTTAATTGCAAGTGCACTCCCCACTATCATTCAAGGGGAATAACAGGCCTAACGTTAATAAAAATCAGCAGCATTTTTAGCCACACTAAATATCCACACTAAACAGAAACAGCTGAGATGGTGCAGTAGGCAGGTTTGGCTGTAGCAGTCACAGCTCAGCGCCTTTCCCTACAATGGTGGTAACTATCAATCACAAGATCTACTGGATACTTCAGAGTAAAATATAAGAGGGTTGTTGTCTGATTTGTGCCTCTGTTGCCTTTGTCAAACTTGTGCAAGGCTCCTGAACTACTGTGACCCATCAGAAAAACGTTGTGCACCAAGAGGATGGAGAACCAGAGCATGCAGCCACAGCTGGTGTTTTAAAATGCACCATCTCTGGCTAAAGGGCACAGGTACTGGAGAAGCATGAGAAAGCAGCTCAGAAGTGGAAGATGCCTGAGATTTTTCTTTTTGCATATAACACATGCTTTAAAGACAGTTCCTTTACCCCCCACCCAAAAGCAGTCACACACACAATCGAGATAAATGCAGAGTGAGTGGCATTTGCAATAAATATTGCTTTCAGCTTTAACACTGCATAGAAATAGAAGTTACATAGTTTGAGACTTTTTTCAGTGGTTTTTAATAGTTTAGACTGAAAGGACATACTGAAATTGACTGTTGTCTAATTTTGATAAGAGAAAGAATGAAACTCCAGGTAACTAACAGCTAAAGAAGACAGATATTCTCCAGCCACAAAATTCACAGACCTCGTTCCGGCACACATTTCCCTCTGTAGTCCTAAATCAAAGAAGAAAAACAATCCAAGTGCAACTCTCCCAAACCATAAGAATAACTTCATAAGAAGTTATGAGCATTTTGAGTGTAATGAACAACCTNGACTCAGAGAGCTAGCACAGTTTGGGAAAGTAATTTTTGTCCAAGTGTCACAGACAACTCAGTCTTCATTTCTAGTATGCAAAATCCCCTGGTGTAACTCACACAAACACAGCAAAACCTCACTGTGCACATCATCCTATAGATCATTAACCACACCATGTTCNGTATTATTAATTAATATTATTTTTTAAGAAATTTCAAATCTCACTGGTTTTTCCAGCTGTGTGCTATGCATTATGTGACCCATGAACTTCAAGACATTATTTACAAACAGATATTTCATTAGGAAGCACTACTGTGGTGTTCATCCTCTTCTTTATTGCTTCTAGAAAGAGAATATGAAATTAGTTTCATTGGACTGCCACTTGCCTTGACCCATTTTTATGAGGGCTCCATGTTCTGCTCTTTTGTTGTTTCACTGTCATTTCTAAAATACTTGTTCCCTTCTATCCCTCACAAAATTATAAAATTAGTATTTCATTTACTTCTGTGGTATGTTATTTTCTGCATATTTAAAGAGAGATCACAATGTTTGCAGTGAACACACAATACAGAAGAGCTTTCCTAGAGCTTTTTACTATGCCTTCTTTTATTTACTACTGTTCCTCCATGATTTATGATCTGAACTATTATATATTGCCAGATTAGTCTAAATCAAAGCTTCTGAGAAATAAAAGGGTGGAGGGATGTCATTTTTAAAAAGTGACAAAAGTAACAGTGTATCAGAAAGCAACATTTGATATGTACCTACCAGCTTCAGAGCTACCTGTCAACTTAGAGAAAATGAGAGGCAAGGTTTCCACATTCTCTGAAGAGAAGGTACTTTGCTGTAGTGGTGGCTCATTACTCCAGAGATCCGTCTTATCCACCCAGACACTCCAGAGACAACAGTCTGATTCATGGCCTTCCCAATGGAGTCAGGTTTCTCTGCCCCAGCAATTAACAATGAATTAGCACTATATTAAAGTGCCAGGCAAGATGGTTACTCTCTGGAGTGGTCACCTTGGACACAGCAGACAAATAGTGGGAGAAGGGAGAGAAATTAGATTTACTGTGTCCCAGCACGTCTGTAACAAACACGGAATCCCTGGCTTGGCAATGGGAAGCAGATGTAGGCACTTGTCAGCATTAACACTCCAGAAAGGTCCAATGCCAGCAAACAGCCAGGGAATGGTGGGATTTAGCAAGGGATGGAAAGTAAGACAGGGAAGGTTCACCTCTGCAGAGCAGGGAGCTAAACACAGAAGTACGAGGACTGCTTGCTGCAAAGGGACTACTCTGCACACTGTTAAGGGCCAGGCCAGGCCGGATCAAAGGGCCAGCCAGGATCCCACTCCTGGTGCTGGTGGTGGAAGAGGATGAGCACACAGCAAAAACATAACAATGCTTTCCAGGATACCCTCCTGTAGCTCAGGTACTCTGTAATTCTGAGGTGACGTCCTTATGGTACCCCAGCAAGCAACAACCTCACTGCTCTTCTTTTTAGCAGCACTTTGCTATTACACCACATAGCATGGAATGGAGGGAGACCCTCTTAATGGGCACCTCAATTTCCTTAAAAACCGAATGAGAGGCTGAGGCAAGCTCAGCCTGCATGCACAGCAACATGTAGGTGTAGCATGGATGCTCCATGCAGCATGACCAGCATGTCAAGGAAAATCCACACTCTGAGGTGTCCATATGGCCACACCCAGTGCTGCCAGAGAACACAGCCATGTCACAGAGCTCCACAGGGCTCACATTTCATGACTCTTCAGCACAATAACAAACAAATCGAGTGTGCAAGAAGAAATTTTTTAAACACTCAACTTCCACTATAAACATTATTCATTTCAGAAACAGTAAAATAATTAAATAGATTAATATAGGGCTGATGGAAAAAATCTAATGGAAGGGAGAAAAATAAAAATGTTTGTTTTTAAAACCCTGAACCTAAAGCTAAACAGTGAGGTGCAGGCTAGTAATACCAAACCAGCGAGGGCAAGAACCTCTTAGTTCAACAGGAGCCAGCAATCCCTTAAACATGAAGAACCAGCCTGTGTCCAGCTGATCTCCTACAGTACAACTGCCCCACTGAGCACAGCCTGCCTTTTAGAAGGCAGAAACCATACCCAGCCTTGGGTCACTGAAGTGTCCCCAACCCTGTAAGCAGCAAGTGAACTACACAAAACACATCACAGTGATATCTTTGCCATTTCCAGGAAGCCATACTGAGGAAAAGGCTGCAATATAGCCACGTTTTGCCTGGTCATGCCTCTTATAATGACAGTTAGGATATTCTTCCAAGTCTGACAGGGGGACGTCCCCAGCCCAGAGAGGGTTAAGTCACAGTGGATGGGAACTCTGGCAGCAGTGTGGGACAGCCTGTTTTCAGGCTCTCCCAGTCTCTCAGCTGCAGAGACTCACCTAAGCCATCAGAGCAAAGGGAAAGATAGGCTGGGCAGACAGAGAGAACAGAGGTAAGATCCTGCCTGCTTCTATGTTACAGGTCTGCACCTGCTGTTATTCACAGTACTGCTGCTTGTATCTTCTTCAAAGGACTGTCATTTTGTTATCAAGGCTGCAGGTAAGGGCTTGACTTACAGCACACTTCTCACCAGCAAACCTGCAAAGCAAAGTAGGTCGGTGACTGCAGCTCTTGGATGCTTCCACCCCCTGCTAAAATGCAGCCAGGCACTGTGGCAGGCATTCTGCACCCGCCACTGCTTTGAGAAGGAAATGAGAGTTGCTTTCCCACTTGACACTACAGGGGGAATTTCAGATAGGCAGAATGTAATTACTTGGCCTGGAGTTCAGCCAGGAGCAGGGCCCAAGACCCCTACCCTTATGTACAGTGTCACAAAGTCTCCAATGACTGCAAGTGTGAGGACCTCAGCTTTACATCTCTGGCTGCTGTCATTGGTTCTTCATGGCTAACTACCTAATAGTGACCCTTGCAGCAAAGCTAAAAAACAAACCTTGCTTCTCAAAACAATTCAAGTCCCAGAGACTGAAAACTACACAAAATTTACTTGGTGTTGCATATCTTTTGACAGTAGGGAGCAGGTGGACAGCAGACCTCCTGTGCCTGGCACTGGTAGTGTGTCACTCAGAAACCTACTGGGGTTTTTGGATGGGCAAGCATAGCTTTAAAATGCAGCACCCCCAAAACACAAGCCTACTGTATCAACTGCATACCAGTCTCCAGAGTTTTGTTATGTGTAGTTGCCAGCTGGTTCCATTTATTTTTCTTCATTTTTCATATTTTGACTGTAATAAATAATTAATCCAGGGCTTTGTAACTTGCTGACAAATACAAATGCACAGCATTCCAACACAGTGTAACATGTCACTCACAAGAGCCAACCTGCATGATGCAGGAAAGCGATGTGCAGAAGGCTTTGGAAAGTAGGCTAATCATCAAGGTCACTCACAAGATCCCAGGGAAACTTTTTCTGTCCCTTAGAGGATATTCCCACTTGCTGTGGGCATCAGTAGTGGGTTAGTATGTTTAAGTCTACAGAGGTCTAGTTGTCTTCCAACATGTTAGCTTGGCCCTTTCTTTACCTGTTCGTAGCTTCTTGCTTCCAAGATCCCATAAACTTTTTGGGATGTGGAAGACAAAACTTGCTAAATTGATTACTTAGAGTAGTTCCCCTTCTTTATAACCCTGAGAACCTAAACCCCAGGAAACAGTTGTTGTTTTTTTTCAGGCAAAGACACAAAGGAAAGCAAGGAGAAAGAAGTTAGCAGAAGAGACAAAAGGGACTGAACTAGGCAATAATTAATCTGAGACCTATATGTTTTAGATGGGCAGGATAACATGATGGGCAGGATAACATGACAGAGAAACTTCTTGCCTTTAGAAAAAAGGTGACGTGATAGCTGGCAGCAGTGGTAGCAGCACAAGAGCAGCAACAAAGAATAGAGGCTGAATGCCAAGGTTCACAGCAAGAGTAGCAAAGCAGTGCAATCCACCGTCAAACAATAGGGACAGCAAAGGTGGGAGGAGGAACTGAAAGATTATCAGAGAAATGCACAGTACAGACAACCCCCAGAGTGGTCACATAATCTGACATCAAGTGAATGGTACCGAGTGCCAGGGGCTGAATAGGAGGGCTGAAGGGAAGAAGGGCTGCTGTGGAAGGTGTTCCCTCAGCTTTTTAGATTGAAGAAGTATCTCCTGAGCCTCTCTTGACCATCTGTAGATGTTTGAGTTTGTGACATGCATTACTAGTTATTAGGAATATGCATTAAGCTGATTTTCTCTTCTGACTGAAGCTGGAACTGCAAAGAAGAGAGTCTGTAGTATTTTTACTTTGTTTCTAATATGCATATTTGTATTTATTTATTTATTTCTCATTCTACTAATACCTGAGACGAGCAGAACAAGGGTGTACAAACCAAAAATTCGTACTAGTCAGAAATGAATAGAGGAGTGAAACAATCCCAACGAGGCTGTGAAATGAAGGCCCTTACAAAATGCTCACCATGGTCATTTCAGGAGTACTTCTGAGTTTCAGTCAATACATAAAAAGCCTATCACCATGTTACACTCTTGAAACCCCCCGTGTTACCCTGGTCCTCCCACACAGACACCCTGAGTGCTCTGACCTGCACAGGCTCAGGCGTGAGCTGGACCACGTGCTGCATGCGCTCGCTGTGGTGGTGTCTTGACTCTTCCTCATAGATCACATCCCTCTCATGCTGGGGAAGGTTCAGGAAGCGGCGAATGGTGCAGAGGTTCTCCCAAAGGGTGCGGTTTTCCGGGCTCGGGTTTTCTTTCCAGCGCAGCAGCTCACACAGCCAGCCCTGCAACGGGAGGGTGAGCACAGTCAATTCACCGAGCACCAAGGAACCAGATGTGAGCGCAAGGTCAGCTAGGCTTAAAGCTCTGTGCTGAAAGTTTTGGTGGTCTCATCTCACACATAAACCCCTACCACCCCAAGTGGCCCTTTGGTCTTGACAAATCCGTGATATATCTCCTGCAAGTTGGAGAAACTGAAACAAGCAGCAGTGCTTAGCAAAAAAGCAACAGTGTCTTGTCCCCATCATATTCACACCAAGTTCAAAACGCTCAGATGTAACTATTTTTCCTACAGAAAAGCAAAGATGAAACCAAGATGCATCTTCACTTCCATTTCAGAGCCCCTTCATTTTTTCATCCAAGCAAGAGAAAAGGAGACATAACTCCTGAGACTTGCTAACAACCCTCACTGCAACCTGCAGCTGCAGAACCAGAAATCCAACACTACTCCAAATGTCTAGTAGAATATACTATCAAGACTTCTGATTTGCTGTCACTATGTTGCACTGACTCCCCCAGATCTGAACCCCACTAAAATTTTACATCTTTAAATAATAAAATCTAAGAGAAGATGCAGCCTTACAGAAAGGGAATCCTCTAGCATCTAGTACTAAAGCAGCAAAGAGGGTCCCGCAGAAGTTACTAGAGATACCATGATACTAGGCACAGGTGATTTTAAACCCAACTACAGATTGTAGCAAGAGCAGATTTTATTTCTGCTATCTTGTTTTAAGGTTAGTTTGAAATGCCTTCAAAAGGTTACTCCTATATGTAAGGAGCTGTAGGACCTCTCCACAGGGACAACTGCTCAGACCTCTGAGGTGAAAGCATCAGCTCTCCAGGAAGAGGAACCGATCCTGAACCCCAAGGGCAAGGAGAGCCCAAGGGCAAGAGCTGTTTCGGGTGAGGCCAGCCCTGCGGGTGCAAAGTGTGACCCAGAGTCCCCAGCAGGTGAGCCAGGGATCGCGGCTGCTGCTGCTGCTCCTGCCCGGCGTGGGGGCACAGCCAGCCCTGTCCTGCCTGCCAGCAGCCCGCCCACTTGGGGCTGGGGACAGAGGCTCCCCTCCTGCGCCTGCACAGGAGACGCAATGCAAATGACAGAAGATGAGAAGATAATGCCGAGGATGCTGTCAACGCGCCTTACTGACTCCTGTCAAAATATTTTACCTAGTAGCTTTATAACCCATCATTTTCAAGCTACAGCTCAGCATTCTGACACCATTTTGACAGGCACCTTATAATACCTAAAAGATAGCTTGATCAATGTTAAAAATGTCTGGTACAAGAAGCAGCCAAAATTGTGTTTTTCTGAACAGTGACCAGAGCAAGCTGAACAGCCGGGTTCATTACCAGCCCACAGGGGGGCTTTTTGGCTTTTTTTGCTTTTTTGTGTAACAACTTGTAAGCCATTGACAACTTCTACCGTGCACTCTAAACCCCGTGTAAAATATCATAAGCCGTTGTTTGTCTTACTCTCCACTGTGTCTTCTGCCTTCACCCCCCCAAAAAAGGCAAGATTTGATTATCTCCGCTGCATCAGCCAAGACAGCAACACCAGCTGTTCTCATTGTGCAGCCTCTTCCTCACGGCCTACATGTTAATAACCTGATCATTCCATTTTCTCCTTCAACTGCCGGCTGCAGCACAGTGAAGAGACAAAAACCCAGGCCCATCTGCAGCAGCTGTAGGCACTGAACTGTGAAGCCACCAGGGATTTATAAACTAATCTGTAACACAACACTGCCTTGTTTTTACAAGTGAGAGGCCACATTTGTGCAGACCTGATCTTTTCTTGCAATAAACTTGGAGGGCTGGGGGGTGGGGGGGCACAGATGAAAACAAGATATATAATAGTTTACTTAAGGAAAAAAACCTGTGTTGTATTTTCAAAGTGTTTTGATTGGTATTTGGGCAATCTCTCAGCCAGGTGAAGTCTGCATTTTAATGTGGTTTGGCCACATCCCTTACCCTCAATTCTCCTCCTTCCACCGCTCAGAAATCCCCCCAAACTTTGTCTCTTTTAGAGAAAATATAGGAAGAAAATCTCCCAGCTTCGCAATGTTTCCTCAGGGGCTCTTCCATACAGAGGTAATAATTTTTGAAATGGAAAATAAACCATCTGTAGAAAAAATCAGCTCCTGTTGCTCCCTGTTTTCAGTGATCTGAATAAGTCTCCAACTGAACTCTTTCAAGACGTTTCAAGCAGGTACGTTTAACACCTCCTGGGGGATGCTGCAGCACGAAGACCCACGGCGTACCAGAAAGTACGGAATAAGCCCCACGCCTGGTGGAGCCGGAGCCCATTGCTGGGCAGGCCTGCGGGAGGATGAGGTGCCTGGCTCTGGCAGAACCCGGGCACAGCTCGGCAGGGCCACCGCCCCTTCCCGGGGCTGGACCGGGCAGCCCGATGGCGACTGCCGCGCTTTGATTTATCTGTCCCGTTATAATCAGCGCTCATTACAATCACTTAGAGCAACACTACAGGCCTCATTATGGACTAGGCACTCGCTGCCATTAGTCTTTAAGAAGGATAGCGCTCAATTTGCCTGGCAACATGCGAGGTCCTGACCTTGGAGCTATTAGGGAAAAGATTAGACTGCAGTGTGACCATGTGTGCAGACATGAGCAAACCAAATTAATTTCTGGCAAAGGGAGGCACCAGGCAAGGACCCCGCCATCCTGAGGACACCTGAGAACTTCTCCATTCCCCAAAGGAGATAAGCTAATGGCACGTTTAAAGGAGCCTGGTTCTGAAGGTGAAGCACATCCGTGGTATTTAGAGAGATATTAATCCAGTTTCCCCACAAAGTATTTGCTTGGCTGATCAGATTAAGGGATCTAGCCTTCAACAGCACACCCCCACCACAGCAGGCCCCAAGAAATCTGTGATACTTCACAGCCTCAGACATATTGCACCATGTGTACCCAGCTGCTACAATAATTAGCTTATGAATGTATCAGCTGGTTCTGTGATTTTTATAAATAATAACTAACCTACAGAGCAGAAAGATTTCCACGAGCCTAATATTAGCAAGAAATTGCAAGGTGTGCCTAACTGAATTGTCATTGTGCTAAATGCCCTGTCTTCTCTCACGTTGTGCGGGACTGGATCTCCCCCAATGCCATTTATAAATATTTATTTTTGCCATGTATTTGTGTCAGCTTTCTTCACAAGAGCCTTTATTCGTTCCCCCCCACACATACACACACATACCCACTGCATGCATGTGTACACTTATTGCATCAAGTCTGTCCTTTCACTACTCTTTTTCTATCCTTCTCTTTATTCAAGCATTCATTCAAGACCCTCTCTATCCATCTATGGGGCTGTTTATTAGGCAATAGCTTTGACTAATATGTGAGAAAACACAGCGTGCCGCAGCTTACTCACACGTTCTTTATGGCTGCAAGTAACCGCCTTCCCCATGCACAGATGAAAAGTCTGCATCGGCTTTTTTTAATTATTTATTTAAATAATCTTAGCACGCCATCCAAGAAAGTTTTGCAGTACCAGGCAAAAAAAAAAAAAAGTGTAAATGTCAAATAAAACAGTGACAGATGACAGTATTCTCTATTGAATAGCACCGTTTCTTCGTGCATGTTCAATGAGAACTCATGAATTATTAATACACAAAATCTCCTTTTACTGTTAAAAACCTCAATTTGGCGTTTTTCGGTTACAATTTTTTTATTTTCTTTTATTTATTTTTTGGGATCTGTGTATGTTACACAGAGCTTTCCAGGAGAATTATTTCATTTAAGAAATGCTAACATACAGAAATTTTTGGAGCTACAGCCATTCACAGTGAATTTTCATCTATAGCAACATTTATTGGCATGAAGAAGGAAAAGTGAAGGAGACACTATCTCACCACCTTTTCTCCCACTCATCCACAGCATCTGAGCCCACTGCATTACAAGTAAATACAACTTCTGTGAACGTATTCTGAAAAATCTAAAAAATAACACACCCTTCCCCAGACCTGTAATATGCTGTGTTTCTGATTGTGCCTCCCCTGCACATCACAGGTCTTGCTCCACCACACAAACAGCCCCCTTGGCTGCTAGAGTTACCAGAGAGTTTGATACACACCAGTGTCAATATGGGTGGCAGAATCCAGCCCTTAATGTCAGCTTCTAAGGTTCTCAAATGGGAATGTCTTCCATTAAAAATAAGAGGAGGAAAAACAGCACAATTAAAGGATGCTTTTGGCTCTACATTCAGGCACACCCAGTGCTTGTGGTTACAAGGAATTCTGCTCAGAACTTCCTTCACTTCACCCCAAAACTTCTAGAGGCATTGAGAATGCAGCCCAATTTAGCTCATTAAAGAGAGCTGCAGAGAAGTGCTGGCCTCTATTTCTGTTTTTCTCATGAGACAAGATAAACATTTTCTAAGCATTTTGTTTGATAAAAAAAATAATATCATATTAATGTCCTATTTTTAACCTCTCTCTCTGTCTCCTAATCAAATACATTTCCACATAGCTAAGCAAACAACAACAAAAATCTGCAGAAAGCCAGCCATTCCTATTGTGCTTTTATGCTGTTAAAGAAACAGCATGCTTAGAACACCAAAGCATGAGGCTTGGCATCCTCAAACCCCCTCAAGGACAGTGAGCTGGTGCAGCAATCCTGAGCCATATCCTCTGTCACTTATCCCAGAGCCCAGTTTAGCAGCTTGACCCTTTCACTTTTGCTGGGCTTGCCCTGGAGCAGGGCAGCCAGACGTACCAGACTGCAGTAAGGTCACTTTTTCCAGCACTCCGTGAAGGTGTGCACAAATACACTGACCCCAGAACTGCTTCCTGCAGATCTGCTGCCCTGCAGTCTGCCAAGGACCAAATTTCTGACCAAGGACAAAGAAGGCACATGGGAAGAGTTCAGGCTCACAGTCATGCTGGGGTACAGGCCCATGTTTACACTTTGCCAAAAGCCACTGCAGGAGGTGGCAGTTGGGTGTCCACTGTGACTTAGTCACAGGCAGCTGTTCTGCTTTGAGCATGGAAAAACCTGCAGCTTAACTGACCTTGTGTTTCCCTGCACTTACATTAAAATTAATAACAATAATAATAACAACAATACAGTTAGTTTTCTGCACTGACATTTTCTAGGGTCTCCAGTGAAAGCATGAGTAGGCAAATGAAGAGTTTTTAGTAAGAGTGATTCAGGAATAAATCTCAAAAATAAATGTAAAAGGCCGTTTCCTCACCCACATCATCAGTACAGAAAATGTCAACATATGTGACAAAAGGAAAAAAAAGCAGCAATGATTGACGCAAGTCTTGAAAGACTAGTAAAGAAACGCGCTCCTCAGAGAAGGGTCCCTTCCCACGTGGGATCACAGGAGTCCTCTGGACAAACTTCTCAGCATCTCTTCTCTCTGCTTAGTTTGGAACTCCGCAGTGCAAAATGAGCTAGATAATATTCAGCTCTTGTTCCTTAGTCGCCAAACTCTCCTACCATGAATCCAATAAGTGTCTATTAAAATAAATAAACCCCCTAATGATTCAAGATAACCTAATCAAGAAAGCTGAAATGGATAAAAGACTAACTGTAATGGAGAGTTCTGTCATGGCTTCAATGAATTCCTGATGAGGGCCGGGGGAGGGGGACTGAACCTGAGAGGCTTTACTTGGGAGAATTTTGATACAGTTCAAGGTTAATCACTCAATAGTCTGGATTTTCTGAAATGCTTGGTACTTTTCCTCCCCAGAAAATGCAAAGTACTTTCATGAGGGCCAGTTTCTCACTAGCCTCATAAAGCATGAAATTATATTTAAAAAAATGAGCCACATGAGCCCTGAAGTACCTTAAGATTCATGGGAACACCAAGTCTGCTTACATCTCTTGGCCTCAGAGGGAAGGATGCAATGCACTGAGGATATTTCCAGCATTCCAAGTTCAAACTAGCTTCTCCCCACACTAGAGAGGAAGTGTGGGCTTGTGGTTAGGGCAAGAAGCCCACCATCAGCTCCTGGGTCTGCCAAGGACTTTGTGAGCAAAGCCCCAGCTCCACAACTGTCCCTTATTCATTCAGCTGCTGAGAGGCCAATGCACTGCTGCAGATACTGTCACAGAATCACAGAATAGTTTACTTTGGAAAGGACCTTCAAAGGTCTCTAGTGCAACCCCCTCCAATGAGCAGGGACATATTCAATAGATCAGGCTGGACTCTGAGCAGCCTGAATGTTTCAAGGGATAGGGAGGCATCTGCCATTTCTATGGGCAGCCTGTCCCAGTGTTTCACTATCCTCATCGTAGAAAGTTTCTTCCTTATGTGTCTAGTCTGAATCTACCCTATTTTAGTTTGAAACCACTACCCCTTACCCTGCCACAACAGGTCCTGCTAAATAAGCCACATTTAAGCCCCAATAAGCCCACCCTTGAAAAGCTGCAATAAAAGCTCCCTGGACCCTTCTCTTGTCCAGGCTTAATAGCCCCAACGCTCTGCCTGACTTCATAGGAGAGATGCTTCAGCCATTTGATCATTTTTGTGGCCCACTCTGGACTTGCCCTAACAAGCTGAAGTCCTTCCTGGGCTGGGGACCCCAGAGCTGGATGCAGTGCTCCAGGTAGGGTCTCACCAGAGCAGAGCAGAAGGTCAGAATCACCTTCCTCAACCTGATGGTCACGCTGCTTTGGCTGTAGCCCAGGACAGAGTTGGCCTTTTGGGCTAAGAGTGCACTTTAACAGCTCTTGTCCAGCTTTTCACCTACCAGTATTCCCAAGTCTTTCTTGGCAGGGCTGTTCTCAATCCCTTAATCCCTCAGCCTGTGCTGATACTGGGGTTGCCCTGACCCAGATGCAGGACGCTGTACTTGGCCTTGTCAAACCCCAAGAGGTTCATATGGGCCCACTTCTCTAGTCCTGGGTGGGGTCACATTGTGACTGCATATACAAGTCTGTAAAAAAAAGCTCTAGTCCAAAGGTACTTCAGAGAAATTATAAGTTCAGTCAAGGAGAGAAATGCCTTTCTGCATTTCCTCCATATGTGACAAGAACATCCAAACACCACACAGAAACGCCCCAACTGTAGAAATTCAAAGCAGCATAAAGACATCGAGATAAGGCTGTAAGAAGTGCTCTGTATGCACACGCTATATACACTACACATCTTCACCACCAGCTGCTTTTTCTGTCTGCTGTTCATCATCACTGGAAGCTAATTAGTTTAAAGCCACAGAAAACACCTATCATAAGCTAAAAGGGAGAGAGAAGGCATCCCATCCTATCAAATTAATACAAGGGAATGTAAATTGGGAAGGAAAGAGAGGAAGGGAAGAAATTAAGGGTTTCTAAAGCTAATCTTTCCTCAAAGTGACACTGCTCATTCCTCTTGCAATGCCTGTACTTCCTTTTTGGAGGACAAGCAGGGGGTAAGGGCATGGGAAGGTGGCCATGGTGTGGAGTCCCATCTAGTGCAGGATCCTATTGTGGGCTAACACCCTACTTGGCCAGAGAACTGGCACCAAGGTAGGGATCTTGACATGAAAAAGCGAAGTTAGAGGAAACGCAAGAAACTGTCATAGTGTTTTTCCATCCATAGGCCTGTGTTGTTGTTTTGTTTTTTTTTACCTGAAGGGCCTCAACTGAAGGGCCTTTCTGCCCCAGACTCAAACTCTCAAGTTTATTGTTTGTTTGTTTATTCTTCAACAGGATAAAAACGCAACCCAGAGATTGATCTTTGGTAGCTTAACATTTTTTCAAATGTTGCTCTAAGGGGTTCTCTCTTGCTTTACTGCAGTGCAACTGGAATAAACTCCAGTCTCTTGAAAAGAATTTCAGTTTCAAGGCTATACTTTTTTGGTTTTCACTGGACTGGTAAAGGTTCCATTTGCCCTTCCCAGGGCTGATCCCCAGCAACGTGCTTCCCCATGCCACCCCAGGCTGATTAAGAAGAGTCCCTTGCCCTGAGAAAACTGTAGAAGTTTGATCTCCATGTTCATACAAACTCTGCCCTCCCTCAGACTGTCAACAAGGGCTTGGCCAGCTGTGCCTACTATTTATTTTGATAGTCACTGTTTATTATGAACAGAACTACATTCCTAAACCAATTTTGCAAAGTCTAAGGAAAAAATGTCTGCTGAGTACAGCACAGCCTCTGACAGGACTCTCACTATCAGAGGTCAAAAGGATGATGCTGCTGCACAGTACTAGAGGCACGCAGTCATGGGGGAAATGGTTTTCCTGAAATTGTACTATAGAGCAGTTGCAGAACTGAATGTAGAAGACAGTTGTAAAACCAACAGCCCAAACTTGCAGTAATCCAAGGCCAAAGTCTCTGCCTGTCCCACTGCCCAGCTCTGCACACACACAGGCCACCCAAACCTCTCTGAAACAGCATACCAGAAACCCGTCTTCATGTGAATTAAATATAACCAGGGGAACCCAAAGTGTAGACTGGAAACCAAACTCTGGTGCTCCAACCACACTCAGAAAAATTCTCAATGTGCTAATACAGGTCCCAGGTTTAGCCACTAAAAGGGCACTAGCAGGCAGCAGCCCCAGACAATCCTGCTGTCCGTCAGGTACATTCCTAACAGCTGGCACTTAAAATAGGAGGGCAGCTTTGGAGGCTGTGTTGTGAGGGCACTGTGCTCTCAGCTCCTGCTGGCTTCAGAAACAGAAAGGGATGCACAGCACTTCACAAAGGCTGAAAATATCTAGACATAAGTTGCAAGGAATTAAATGCATATTAAGGTAAAGAAGTGATGAGTAAGTCAATGTCTAAAATGAATGGCTTGCAATCTTTATGAAGGTGGATNCAGAGCTGGATGCAGTGCTCCAGGTAGGGTCTCACCAGAGCAGAGCAGAAGGTCAGAATCACCTTCCTCAACCTGATGGTCACGCTGCTTTGGCTGTAGCCCAGGACAGAGTTGGCCTTTTGGGCTAAGAGTGCACTTTAACAGCTCTTGTCCAGCTTTTCACCTNGTATGCACACGCTATATACACTACACATCTTCACCACCAGCTGCTTTTTCTGTCTGCTGTTCATCATCACTGGAAGCTAATTAGTTTAAAGCCACAGAAAACACCTATCATAAGCTAAAAGGGAGAGAGAAGGCATCCCATCCTATCAAATTAATACAAGGGAATGTAAATTGGGAAGGAAAGAGAGGAAGGGAAGAAATTAAGGGTTTCTAAAGCTAATCTTTCCTCAAAGTGACACTGCTCATTCCTCTTGCAATGCCTGTACTTCCTTTTTGGAGGACAAGCAGGGGGTAAGGGCATGGGAAGGTGGCCATGGTGTGGAGTCCCATCTAGTGCAGGATCCTATTGTGGGCTAACACCCTACTTGGCCAGAGAACTGGCACCAAGGTAGGGATCTTGACATGAAAAAGCGAAGTTAGAGGAAACGCAAGAAACTGTCATAGTGTTTTTCCATCCATAGGCCTGTGTTGTTGTTTTGTTTTTTTTTACCTGAAGGGCCTCAACTGAAGGGCCTTTCTGCCCCAGACTCAAACTCTCAAGTTTATTGTTTGTTTGTTTATTCTTCAACAGGATAAAAACGCAACCCAGAGATTGATCTTTGGTAGCTTAACATTTTTTCAAATGTTGCTCTAAGGGGTTCTCTCTTGCTTTACTGCAGTGCAACTGGAATAAACTCCAGTCTCTTGAAAAGAATTTCAGTTTCAAGGCTATACTTTTTTGGTTTTCACTGGACTGGTAAAGGTTCCATTTGCCCTTCCCAGGGCTGATCCCCAGCAACGTGCTTCCCCATGCCACCCCAGGCTGATTAAGAAGAGTCCCTTGCCCTGAGAAAACTGTAGAAGTTTGATCTCCATGTTCATACAAACTCTGCCCTCCCTCAGACTGTCAACAAGGGCTTGGCCAGCTGTGCCTACTATTTATTTTGATAGTCACTGTTTATTATGAACAGAACTACATTCCTAAACCAATTTTGCAAAGTCTAAGGAAAAAATGTCTGCTGAGTACAGCACAGCCTCTGACAGGACTCTCACTATCAGAGGTCAAAAGGATGATGCTGCTGCACAGTACTAGAGGCACGCAGTCATGGGGGAAATGGTTTTCCTGAAATTGTACTATAGAGCAGTTGCAGAACTGAATGTAGAAGACAGTTGTAAAACCAACAGCCCAAACTTGCAGTAATCCAAGGCCAAAGTCTCTGCCTGTCCCACTGCCCAGCTCTGCACACACACAGGCCACCCAAACCTCTCTGAAACAGCATACCAGAAACCCGTCTTCATGTGAATTAAATATAACCAGGGGAACCCAAAGTGTAGACTGGAAACCAAACTCTGGTGCTCCAACCACACTCAGAAAAATTCTCAATGTGCTAATACAGGTCCCAGGTTTAGCCACTAAAAGGGCACTAGCAGGCAGCAGCCCCAGACAATCCTGCTGTCCGTCAGGTACATTCCTAACAGCTGGCACTTAAAATAGGAGGGCAGCTTTGGAGGCTGTGTTGTGAGGGCACTGTGCTCTCAGCTCCTGCTGGCTTCAGAAACAGAAAGGGATGCACAGCACTTCACAAAGGCTGAAAATATCTAGACATAAGTTGCAAGGAATTAAATGCATATTAAGGTAAAGAAGTGATGAGTAAGTCAATGTCTAAAATGAATGGCTTGCAATCTTTATGAAGGTGGATTCCCTCAGAGAATTCTCACCAAACTACCTTGGTACCTCCACAAGGCCCTGAAACTTGCCTTTATGTTGACTTGTGAGCTCTGTGATTTGCAACCTCAGTTTCTAGAAACTGCCCTTCTTTTCAGTTGCTGAGACTCTGCTATGACTTAAGAATGAAGATGGTTACTTGTTAAATTAGAGGTCAGTTAGCTCCACCAGTAGATGATGCCACTTGCAATAACTATTCTCAGTGGGTACCACTCTTCCTGTACAGAGACAGAAGAGGAAACAAGGCCTCCGTTGCCTCTGGATGTTCTCTTGGGTACATGACATACAGCCCTGTGTATAAAATGTCAAAATATCCCTGTCGGAGATTCACTGCCTGCTAAAACTGTGAAGATCTCACAGCACCGTGGATTGCTGTTGACAGAACAGCAGCGCCCAACATAACACATGCCTTGTTAGCAAACTGGAAGCCTCTCAGTAGTCTGGGGTGAGGGAATAATAGAGGAAGCCAACGCAACACAAGCCAGGCCTGTGGAGAATAGCAAGTGAACGAACCTTGGCGGAGAGTCCAAGCAAAGCCTTAGACTAGTTCTTTTTTCTCCCCTTTCAAACTCTCTCTTCTGCAAACATGGGCAGTTTTCAACGAGCGCTTCCCACCGTGTAACTCAGCTGCTGAAATCAGCAGCATTTTCACCAGAAATGCCCACAACTGGCACAGCCAGCCTGTGCAAAGCACTGGGAACACCCAACTGCTAGTTTTCAGACAAGCTAGACCTAAGGCTGACCATGACACCGTGGCTCTCCCCTATGCAAGCAGCTGTGCCCTCGCTTTTGGCATTCCTCTGGGCCACAGAGCTCCTCAGCCAGCGGCGGGACTCCACAGGCACACCAAGCCAGGCCAGGGGCAGGCACACAGGTGGGCTTAGAGGCAGGGATAGGCCCCGTACCACTGTGGTTCTTGGCTGTGGCTTCCTCTGTCCCTGCCTTCCAGTGGCCCCCATAAACCACTTTCATGCTCCAGCAGAGCGCTATGACATCTCAGCATGGCAAATGCTGGGCCATCCCAGGGAGCCAGTACTGCTTTGGCAAGGCTGTGAAACAAAAGAAACATCAGCCTCAGGAACACTTCTTTATTCGCTGCTGCTAAAGAAACAAAACCTTTATGTGCAGTAACTTTGCTTTAAACAATAACATTTGTGGATCCTGTTCTTAACCTTTTGCATCTGGTGTTCAAAATCTGCCCTGCTTTTTTTCCACGTGAAAGACTACAGATCTTATTTTTGTTTCGGCGCTGGTGTTCAATGCTGCCAGAGAAGTGCACTCAAGCTGGCACAGACCAAAGCTGGTGAGCCACCCAAATTATTGTTGGGTGGTTCAGTCCCTCTCTATTTCAAGAAGCCTCTGGGTATAATGACAGGAAGCTTGCAGGCAATTTTAAGCCAAACCTCAGAGAGGCTGGCATTCGGTCTGTGTTAAACACTCCTTATTAAAAGCTGTCCAGTCCGGATTCTGGGTGGAACTTTGATATCTGCATGGAGTAAAGAATAAGGGGCACGTTTGCAAAATCAATTGTGCAGTTTTTATATTTACTGCACGTTTACCACATATGTCATTTATTACACAGTGGAAAACCGTTAAATGCACAGTAGTTGTGCCAAGTGGCATTATGCTTTTAACAGCTTTATTCGTTTAACAGCTCCAGTTCTCATTATATTTTGCCATGTGGTACATGAGATTTTTATGCATTTAACAGTTTAAGAGGGTTCCATGGTATTTTCCTTTTATGTATTTCATGCTGAGCCTGGGATTTGGTTTGGGGGGTAGAGGGACTGTAACCCCTGTACCCTGACAAGAGAAAGCAAAAGGCAAAGAAAATTAATGATTACATGAAGAAGGAAAAATTATTCAGATCTCCATGTGTCAGGACACAAATACCTGTAACAAGGACAAGGCTTTCCCATGTGTTTTGATAGCTTTTGATGCTTTCTTTATATGCCTTTCAACTGCTTATTTTACATCTAATGACTATAATGTTGTTTCCCTGCACAGAGGGAAGTGTGTGTTTTTCAGAGTGCATGCACCTATCCCACTCTTTCGTCACGTGCACATTTGTGCATTTTTGTGTGCATATTGATGCCCTCTCTTAGCTGAACTGAATAATTTCATCCAGGATCAGAAGTAGCTCTTTTCACTGAGTAAACAATTCCTTCCAACAATCTCCAATCCACTTGCTGCCCTTCAAAAAAATCTGTCTGTCCTCCTTTCCACAAAATCCCTTCTGGTGCATTATATTTTTTTAAAGAGTTGGATGAAATTTTTAAATTAATGGATTCTCTTCAAGAATTTCACCCCGGCCTAGGTTTGCCCACATGTATTTTTTACACCCAAGGTAGAAGTCAATCCAGCAGAACTCACTGCAGCACCTTCTCATGCCTTTTTGTAAAAATGATTTGATCCGATGTGAATTATTCACATGGCAATACCGTATGCAGCACATACAACATGCTAAAGAGGAAACACCTGCCTAATATGCTGTTTCCCATTGCCTTCCCTCAGTTAACCACTTGAGAAAGCAATTTCATTACCTGCTGAATGAGTAGGATAACACCATTTCGAAAGTTCCTTGTCCTACTAGCAGAGGTGTAAGTTATATACCACACGTGGGAAAAGACAGACATGTTTGTACAAAAGGGGAGAAAAAGCTTGGCTGTGAACTGACCCTTTCCTCAGCCTCTTTTAAAAGGGAAAAGGAAACCACTTAAGCAGGCATAAGCCAAACATGACAGGTTCCCCAGAGATAAAAATTATTATTATTGTAGGAACAGATGTAATTTTATTGGTGGGAGAAAGAGATGGATCTAGTCCCAATCCCAGAATTTGCTTTAAAAACAAAACCCCAGAAAGCCCCACAACAATGAAATCCCCTATACCACTCACCTGACTTTTATTGGCAGCCACTTTGGCAAACAGAGCTTGAGATACCTTGGCCCTTTTCATCTCCTGTTGGATCTCATCATAAATGGCAGCTGTGATGTTGACGTTGGCGCTGTCCGCCTTAATGGGGAGGTCTGTTGTTGGTGTCGAGGTTTTGGCCTACCAAGAGACCATGAAAATAATAATTAAAAAAGTGCTGCTTTCAGCCCAGCCATCTGTGCAGAAATTATCAAAGGATTTCAGTCAGCTGATGCCAAACTGCATTAGCTACAGAGGGACACTTCCTGTCCATTATTCTAATCAGGTTAATTGTGATTGGAAATAATTGCAGTGCATTCCTATAGGACATGCAAGGCCCTGTCAAGTCTCCCCCTCTCCCTCTCCCAGCATGTTTATTGAGCAGCTCAACAACAGGATAGGTAGCTGGGGCACTGGGCTGCAGGCAGACGCTGACACTGGCTTTGCCAGCCAGCTACTTGCAGCACAGCCACCAGGCTCTACCTTCTTCCCCCTGCCCCCGCCTAAAAATGGCCTACACCTTGGAGGAAGAGCCAATTCTCCCAGAAAAAATGAGTAAATGGGTAGAGGTCTCTAAATAATAAATTATTACTCAATTTAATGCACTCCCTCAAGTCTCCCTCATTCTTTATTAAAACTATACGTATGTCACTTGAGTATGTATGGTTTCCCAGCCTTATCATCATTATGCTAGCCAGACAGTCACCTAATTTCACCTAGGAAATCAGTGGAAATGAAAAAAAAAAATCATTTCATAAAGCTGGGCTTTGGCATGCCTTTGATGTGCTGCCCTCATTCTCCTAAACTCATATTGAGATTTTGTGTATTCCACTGCACTCCTTTTAATTGAATGATTTCCCATCAGCTTCTGTGACAAATGAAGGACAATAACGGATGCCGCCAGTACTTTCCCTGAACTGGACTACCCCCGCAAGGCTTCCATCAACACAGTTCAGAAGACTGCTACAGGGTATCAATTTTAAAGGCCCTTGGACTGGTGGTCCCCAGAATGCACTGGCAGGAGAGGGAGTGAGGACGGTGGGATGCTCACTGAGTGCTCCCAGCACCAGCTGCCCCTTGGAGACAAAGCTCATTCAATTTCCTGGGCTCAAAGAGGAGGGATACCAGGGCTGATCACTGCACTCCTTACACTTTTTAAGGGAAATGTGAGTTACTGATATAAAAATCTCTGTTTTGTTTCGAGACGTAAAGGTCTTAGGAAAGAATATAACCTAAATGGCAAAGCTCACACTTCCCAATAGACCCAAATCACCCATACACCCCAGTGACACTCAGATTTGGCCCAATTATGAACCTTTTCAGATGGATCCTGTTTTTGTGTCAGAGCTGAAGTATGCTAGAGTACATCTAATGCTAATTTTTAACTAGGCAGACATACGCAAATGTTTATTTGTTAATAGGAAGGTTAACTAGGCAAAACCAAACCTTCTGAACTTCTGTTTTGCTGTCCTCCAAATCTTCCTCTTCCTGACATCTCTTCTGTACCGAGGCCACATTAATAATGAAGCCAAAATCCAAGACAACACTTTAGACTAATCACTCTTCCTTATGACTTGCAGATAAAGCCTTAACCAGCCTGTATCTTCTAACTTCCCAGGCTCAGCAGGCACTGCTCTGGGCTTGCTCCCTGCCTGTCATAAGCAGGACACGCACAGAAAGGGTGTAAGATTTTCCTGTTCCCTAAGGCCAGCCCCATGTGCAGGCAGAGGCAGCTGGACAGCAGCTGGGGCAGGGCACGGCCACCACATCCCAGGAGGCCAGGGCTAAAGCACTGCCATCCACAGGCCATGAGCCGGGAACAGTGCAACACAGGCACCGACAGGGACACCCGCTCTGAAATTCAGTGTTTACAGATAGATGAGAGTTAGGGCAATTGTGGGAAATGTAACAAAACAACAAAGAGTTCATGGAAAGGAAAAGGACTGTCCAAGTCTGTCAGGATTGATTTAATGGAGATTTGTTGGGTATAAAAAAGTCTTCCCGGGCGCTGAAGCCTCTGGCTAGCACAGCAGCCGAGGTCACCGTGGCCTCAAAGGCTGTTACAGATGTCTGAGACACTGAGAACAAAATTAGCATGTAAAAGAAAGATTTAAAATATAACTCCGTCCTGCATGGGTCTCCTACACTTCTAGGTCCACAGTCACATGTCAGGAAAAAGCCTGCCCTGCACACCCTGAAAGCTGCACCATTTTTTATTTAATCACCAAAGTAGGAAGAGCAAATACCAACCAAAAGTCACTAAAATAAAGTATTTAATGTTAAAGGCCTAGATTCAAAGCTGGTCTTGATATTAAGAAGGAGTTTGCCACTATTGAAACATCTTATTGCAGACATTGGGGAAAAAAAGTATTTGCAACCACAGTGCAACCCAGCTCCTTACTACTTGTGGGGTTCTGTGTGCACACAGCAACTCCCAACATCTCAGACCATCTTCCCCACAGCAATTGCACCCCATTTTCTGCATCAATCTCTTATTCTCACCTCGAGGCAAGTCCTGAGTCAGGGATATCACAAAAGGGTGGCTTGGCAGTGTCTCAGAGTCAGGGAGAGCAGAGCTGGGTTACTCTGCCTGCCTGACAGCCCCAGCATGAGCACTTCCACAGGTATCTGCCATTCCTCTCCTACCCAGCACACTCAATCCCAAAAGCACTGCCACAGGATATCGGTATCTATGGAAACCACGTTTCCAATTGCCACTCCATCACCTTCTCTGGCACACTGACACAGTTCCTGCAAGGCTGGTACAGCTCCTACCACTGCTGCCCCAAAGCACCCCGCTCCAGGGTAGGTAAGAGAGCTGCCTGGGGAGCTGACGCTGCCGGAATGGCCGCGCTGCCTGCGAGGACGGCATTTGTCTTGTCAGAACTAATACCAGGCATATGGGGAAGCGCAGTAGCCGTGCTGCCTGCCCGGGAGCTGGGAAGAGCCTCATTTGCAGAGGTGTCCAAGTTGTCAAAACAGCACCTGTGCTGACTGGTGCTGGCCCTCTGAGGGCTGGGGAAATGTTACACAGTGGGCACAAGGCGAGCACTGGGTACACAAACCTTTGTGTGCTGCTTTTGCTGATCAAAATCCTCACAATATTCTACTGGATTCAAGATGAAATAAGGCAAGTACGTGCTGGTTTATACTTAAGAGTATGGTCTTCTAGCAACATTTAGCTCTTACAAAGGCAGGCAAAACCTCCGTTATTTTAAAATTATGTTCTAGCTGTGGCTAGAGCACGGGAAAATGGCGTATTTCAACACAGGAATGAAATGGGGCAAGAGATCCAATTTTTATTCTCACCGGATTGCATCTAAACTTTCAATTTCCATTCAGTGTTTGATTCTAGTACAAAACCTATTGCAATAAACATAAGCAGGAATAAGCTAATTCTTTAATGAAACAATACCAATGCAGAAAGTGGCTACACTGTTTAAATAATAAAACAGTGTACCCACTATTAAAATCCCCATATATTTTTATTTTCACTTAAAAGTAACTAAAAAAGATAAGGAGCATACAATGAGTTTTCCATGTAATGAAAATTCAGTGTCAAATTTGGGTTGGCAGGATAAGCTTGCTTTCTGTGAAAACAGTTCTTTACATCATTTATTCAGAGAAGTGCACCTACATGTCTGGGTTAAACTGAACAACCTCAACAGTTTCTACAAAATCAACACACCTTCCCTAAGGATGGTCAGTTTGAATGTAAAACTTCACTCCCTCCAGCAGCGCTTGCTTGCATACTTACTTTTAGCAGCTGTGACTACAGAATTCAATGAGAAGTGATAATTGATATTACTAGAAGGGTTACAAGGGCCCATTTACTAAAGATCAGTAAAGTGCTAGAACTAACGCATCATGCCTGTACTGTTAGAAAGTTCAGACTCAAGTCAGGCAAATGTCACAACAGGAGTTCATGAGCAGCCCTGTGCAAGCAGCCTCACTTTGCAGAGTACACGTGTGGGACTGCATCAGTCTGGTACAAGGGGGGATGACTATTACAGTATACTCTGTGGACGTTCTTTCTTAGTGCAAAGGAACAACCTACCCAGGGAAGAGTGGGCAGCAACAGCATGTTAATAAACACATGCAGTTAAATCAATGAGATAACAGCTGCTTGGGAGCTCTAAGCATCATCTTCCTTCCCAGCATTCTGTCCATCTCCACTTTCTGCACCTCAAACATTTACTTGCAAAAACCTCTAACTCAAGGACTGTGATTTCCTATGCAGAATATGGAGCACAGTATTTTCTAATGACATCTATCTAATGCACTATCGACCTCTGTTCACTAGACACTCTTTAAGAACCAGAAGCCCAGAAATTACCTGTGTTCTGAAGAAGGTAATGGACACAGGTAAAAAGCTACATGCACTGTCTTCTCATAATATATTCTATAGCAGCCATTTAATGGACATATATCAACGGCCTGTGCGTAATGCCCACATGCACTCTTTCAGGCACTAATGTTACATACTCTTCTGCATTTCTGGCGTTGATTAAAGATAGAATGATCATCACAGTGTCTTGCTGACATCCACTAAATGTCTCTTAACAGCCACTCCAAAACCTTACAAAGGATCTTCCACAACTCATCTGGGCAAGGGGAACAACAGACAGGTTGTTTATCCTGACAACAAACGGGTAGCAAGGGATTAAATCTTACCTGGGGTGTTCTGGAGGAGCTTGGGCTGCTGGCAGCTGAAGACACCATGCTCACGTTTGGGTTCATACTTCTCTCTCTCTCATCCTGATAGATACGATCCCGCTCTGAGTCAGGCAAGTTGAGGAAATTCTGCATTGCCCGTAAGTTTACCAGGAGGGACTGGGAAGCTGTCCTAGGGTCTTCTTCTTTACGCAGGATCTCTGACAACAAACCCTGGTTTAAAAAAAAAAAAAAAGGAAAAAAAGCCAGTCCTGCGTTGATGGGTTCCTTTGGTTTTTAAAAATTTGTTTAGTGTAACCAGCTGGGTTGCAATACTGACAATCTATATCAGAATCTCATGGGCTCTCCCTGAGGGGATATTTTGTAGGAAAGTGTTTGTCTTCTGGGGGCTGGGGTTTATTTTGGGACTGTCCTATTCTGGCACAGTAATAAGCTTCTGAGTATGGAGATGCTGGATAGGAAGGTAGACGCACTGGTTAGAAGAAATTGCAGTTATCACCAGGTGCTTGCTGCAAATATTTTAGGAGCTGTTAGATCTCTCTCTCTCTTTCTCTTTTTACTTGAAGCTGGGAACACTTGGCAATCCTGTTCATCTTTGACAAATCTGCCAAGGTTGGTAAATTTAGTTTCGACATTTAAACAGTGCAGGAGGTTTATAAAGAAAAATGTTTGGCTGGGTTTTGATGTTACAGTCCGCACATTTCAGTTTGGACAGTCATTTCTGAAAGGAGAAAAATGAAGCAATAATAAAACCTTAGGATCTAGCTTTAGGGATTTAACTCATTCTTTCATGCCTCATTTTAAAATACCACAGGCTTCACATTGCAACTGTGAATAAACACCATATTAATCTAGTTTTTACAAAAGCCATTACACAGCATTTCCAAAAAATAAAAGAAAAGAATTGAAGAGATGAAAATGTCATTAAAAGAGTCTTAAATCTAATGATGGGATTAAATTTATGTGTAAAAGTACACACTCACACTCAATAGTTCCACGGATTATCTAAAAGTTAAAGGTACAGCACACAAGTCTGAATCAGGGCCTACAGAAACTACTAAGGACACAGCACGTGCCACCAGCTTCCCCCAGGCAGCCCCTCATATCCGACACTTCACAAACTGGGACTTCATTCCACATAGCATGAACAGCAAATTCCTGAACTATACCTGTTCTAATGTACTGGGGTGCAAGGAAGCAGAGAGGGAGCATTTCTGCCCATCGAGACTACTTGTATCTTAACGTAACATATCATTATGATATCAAAATGATCTCTTACGTTAACATGCAATTCTACGTGCTCATTATTTCAAAAGGCTATTCTGCCAATATGCTTCCCTGAGCCGTCTGACACCATTCCTGCTTCCCTCCCATCACAAGCTGGAGGCTGTCTGCACTGCTGCTCCCAAAAATGCCGGCCACAGAAACCGTGTGAAATCCCAGCTGGAGGTGGGAGGGCTCACCTTGGCCTGCTCTAGGAGAGGAGCAGTTCAGCAGGAGCGTGCACAGGGACCCTGCAGGCACCCACACGGCCCCGCTGTGGCTGTTGACACGGGTGTTTTGCAGTTGCTTCACAGCCAGGACCCAGGCAAGCTGCCTCCCAAGGACAGGCAAGGCTTACTCCTTTCTTGTCAGAAAAATGTTACTAGAAAGCAACCACATACCCCAAGCCCTGTAATGTTTAGCTCTCATTTATTTTCTTCCATATCAGAGAGCCTCCTTCAAAAAGCCTTGCTAAAAGCACTGTCACTACAGTTGGTCAATTAACCAGATGCCAACATTTTTAGTATATACTGACCTTATTTACCAGTCTTCCTGACAAAACCAAATGACCGACAAATGACGTACCTGTACCTGCATTTATCTGCTCTTAAACACCTACACTAAAATACACACGTGAAACCTCTACTTCAGCAGAGTTTATACCACAAGTGCTCTAAGCAAGCTCTGCACACTTGAAGGTAGGCTCCATCTTTTCAGCTCCTCATCTACATAATCAAGCTGAGACACTCCCAATTACATTTTTCTGCAATGATCAGTGTGGGCACCAGAAGGACTGGAGATGGGAATGGAATCATGGTTAGCACCACTCAGAAGTGGGATGTGAGAGAGAAGCTGGCTGGTGAAAGAGGTCTGCTCTATGGGAAAAAGTTTGAAGAAGCTGCAGTGCTGGGCTGTCCTCCGGTATTTTGTGTGACCTCAACACAACAGCATATGCTCACACCTGGTTTCTTCGGAGAAGGTAAGGTAAGGACATTTTGAAAAGCTTTCTAAAGTTTGACAGGCTCATAGGCTGGAGGAGATTAACCAAAAAAAAAAAAAAAGACATACAGGAGCTTGAAGCCACAACCCACATGATCCCAAGACTGATGCAAGTCCTTATTAAAATTTTCCCATAAAGTCATTGAAAAATTCTTCCAATGCAGTAAATAAAGGAAATACTGGTTTCACCAATTTTCTAAATTTCTAATTCCCTGTCTTTGAAAGGATATAAATGTAAAACTTCTTTTAAAAAGAAAAACTCAACTTCAAAAATTAATGAGTTTAGTATGAAAGAAAGGGACCTGAAAGCTACTGGAGCTGACTCTAAGACATTTTTTTCTCCCTCCCATTTTAGCCTCACTAAATTTATGGTCCAATTTCAAAAATGGAGAGCAGAAACATATGTGAAAGCATGCCAGCAATTACTTTTCTGTGCAGTCACTGACTCTGTATGTAAATCAAAGGCTCACAGGTACGAGTGGCTTGGTCACGGCACTAAGAGGTATCTCACTGCCTGAGATACCAACCCTTGTGCTGGAAGACTCTGATTTATCACCAGAAACATCTTATCATGGGGGAGATTTGGTGCCTGCGCTCCTGCTGCCATGAGGGTCTCACCCTGACCTGCTACAGGGACGAGCAGTATTTTGCAGCACTAGTGTTCCATCAGCAGGCTGGGAGCCTCTCCTCCTAAGGCAGGCACCTGCTCCAAGGAGGGGACTCGCAGCTTCCCCAGCATCGCGACACAGCAGCCACTGGCAGGGGCGAGCCCTGCTCCCCGTGCCCTGCTCCGGGCCCACAGGTAGGAAATCTGTCTGCCAAGAGGGCTTTTCTGCAGCTCCTCTAAGTGCTTTGGCAGCGTAGGAACCATGTAAACAGCAGGAGAGCTAATAGGAAAACTGACTCATGAGGGACAAATCCCATGTCCTCCTGCAACTGAAGATAAACAACAACGCCGGTAAACAGCAGCAGCCGCAGATAGCTGAGTGATAGGGGAGGACAATAAAATAAAGTGTCTTGAGGGCAATAACGTTAGCAATAATATAATTCTGAGCTACTGAAGTATACGCAAACTAACCAGTGAGCAACATTATAAAAAATAAAGTGATATTAAATAATCTGTTCAGCCTTTTTGTCACCTGCAACAAATTAGGCTTTCAATATGCAAAACATCTTCCTTCCAGAAAAACAAATGATCATGATTTCATTTAATTGTAATTTAATGAGGCATAATGTATTTTTTAAAGTGATATACACCAGGTGTGTGGTGAGGAAACTGGCCCAGCCAGACAAACCCCAGTGTTTCTATTTTTGAGAAAACCCTAAAGCCAGCCAGAGACTGTTTTCATTTCTGCAAATTATGTTTCTGCTGGAGGGGGTGAGGGAGGGAAACCCACAGCATTCATAGATTTCTTATAAAATTCCATTGGCTAAATTAGCTCATTCTGACTTACACCTCACATATTAAAAAATAAAAATAAAAAAAATTGGCAGTTGACAGAGTAACCAATTCTGCAAACCTAGAAGATCATCTTCAGGGACTAGAAAATCTCAGTATGACTTTAAATAGCCAAACAGATCTTCTACATAGAACACAGCTCTTAGGATACATTTTAGGACATGTAGCTTGATAATATCTTTGCTTTTCCACTCCTCTGCATCATTTTTAAACCGGCTGCTGAAGAGGCAACTGATGAAGTTTAATGTTCACACAGGCTGTGCTTGCAAACGAGGGGTGTGATCACCCTGAGACAAGGGCTCTGCACAGCCTGGTTTAGCCTTGGAACTTGTACTATTTTTAAAATTACACACTGGATCCATAACTGACTTTAAGAAAATAATACCTGTGGTGGGGAAAAAAGCACATGTCCAATCAAAACAAAAAAGTCACTCAATCTATTTAAGGCAGGAGTAATTTTAACTGTTTTTTCCAACTAGCTGAAATGCAGTCCCTTCAGGCCAGCAAAGTCACTGTCACAGGGGTTTGCTTTGTATTTATTCTATGAAACCCCATTTGTGAACTTCTTTTAATTTTATTAACTACAGGATTTTGAGGACAAACAACCTAAACCTCGCTGACACCTAGCTGCTTAATCTTTTTTTAAGCAGCTTCTGAGAGATGATGCAGTACAATGTACAGCAAATGCTATTCCAACTGACTCCAACATCCGGCTGGTCAGTAGAGCAACTGACCAGCCTTTGAGGCAAACACGGGCTTGACCAAAGCACACAGAAGGTGAGCAAAGCCTCTGCGCCCTCTTCCCAAAGGGCTGCTGCTCAGGCCTGGAAAGGGTGTCAGTGAGATCTCAGTGGGACAGCAGACCGCACTACCAGTGACCAAAGGCAGGAAAATTTTGCAACCAGAACTTTTGGAAAGCAATTTGGATAGGGGCAAGGCGGTGCTGGTGGCGTAGGCACTCGAGTCCTGGGCACAGAGGAGGACGAGGGCCACCAGGCAGCAGGAGACTCCCAAGCACTGGACAGGGCCTCACATCAGGTTCGATGACTTGGACAGAAGTCATGCCCTCCCTCGTACAGACCTAAGCCATTTGACTACAAAACCAAGCACTAATGTTAAAGAGGTTCAGAATAGGCTTTGGACAATCAAAACACCGGCCAAGGCAAAAATTTAAATAAACCCAACTAATGTGCTAAACCTCAGTTTATATGTTCTGTACAAGGAAATTATATATATGAAGGACTGAAAAAACATGAACACTTTTTCAGACGTTCAGTCTATTTGTGCCTCTCCATACTTCAGCTATGGCCAAAAGCAACAGAGAAAATGCTGAAATACTAGAAAAATATTGCTTCTGCAGTGCATAAAGTTCCAAGTAGTTTTAAGCCCTGCACTTGTACTGACAAGTCTCAACAGAAAAGCTATTCTGCTTTCTATCAGGGATAGATGTGACCCTGAGCAGGATGAGAAAATGTAGACATTTATTCAGTTTCAACATCTGGATCTTAAAGGTCAGTGATGTCAACCTGTCCCCTCTCAGCACACAAGGCCTGTTTCCAGCATGGAAGGCAGCACCCAGGGAACCCCTGGTTAGCTACAGGTTTCTACCAAACTACATGGTAATTGTACCTTGAGCATACAACAACAAACTTGATTTTGCCAGCCTAAAATGACCATTTATATTTAGAGCTCTCTGCTACTTGCAGTTGCAAGCTGGAGGCAGCAGGTCAGTCCAGGAGCTCTGCAGCGGAAGCACTGACTTCTCACAACCCTTCAAGGAATAAAGCATTTCTATCTGCTGTGTTTTTCTAACATCAAGACAGGATTTTACCACAAGATCTCTCTGCGTTCACTCCAGGTCTCCCCTTCAGTACTGTCTTCTGGGCTGAACAAGATACATTCAACAATTCTGAAACACTTCTTTGCCTCTAAGTATACAGCAGTCACCAACAACCTATATATTAAGCACTTGTAGGCTTCTTGGGACTCAAGCTCCTTTTCAAATGCTCACTGCTTTGTTTCCATTTCCTTGCATCTCTTCCTAATTTCAGCTAGGATATGAAGCAGAAGTGCTGGAATTCTATCAGAAATGCTTATCCTGGCAATGTGTCCAGTCCAATTTTGCTGAACAAAATTGCTTTAGATAATCAGTGGAAAATTTTGAGTGGTTAGCCAAACCAAGCACCTTCATATCCATTCTGTCACAGTTTCCATCAGGCAAAAGCGTTTTTGTACCCTTCCCTGACAAGCTCTTGTTTCTCAATAGTCAAAATGTGTGGTGCTACATTTGTATCAGTTTTACAAACCTCAGACCTTGAAGGATCTGAGGCTAACTCTGTGGATGGGAGACCAACAGTCTTCCAGTACACTTCAGTGTACATATCACATCAGTCCTTCATTTAGAAGAAATCTTCTGATCTCCAGATTCAGTGCCTACAGCCAGACCATGAGCCTTGTTCTTAAACTCATTTAACTAATGCTAAAATACATACATCTCAGGAGAGAGCTGCTTAGGCACAAAGCATTTAGAGGCTGATTTGAATAAAACCTATACAGGGTGCAACAATGACAATTTGATTTTTATTATTAAAAATGAAGTGTTTAAATCCTCAAAGAAAACTGCTTTATTGCATTAGTTTAATAAAGCCTCTTTTTTATTATGGTATCTGTTTTTATGAGGGAAGACAGGATGTGCATGCGGATCTGAATGTGGATGCATGCAGAAAAGGAGGCAGAGAAAGACCAACCCCCTGCAGCCACAAAGTGTCACCATTTATACGACATGCATGTCAGACCTTTACCCTGAAATATGCTGGAAAATGAGCAAAGACACACAGCTTGTGCACACTGTAGATCTGTTCCTTTGCTTCCAAGGCTCAGGACTCCTGTGCATCAGCTGAGCAGGCAGCAGCCACCTCCTACAAGCACACATTCTGAAAGCCTGATTCACATGCTACTTAAGATCTTTTCATTCAGCCTATTGAATACAATTAAGTTAATTGAAACTGAAATTTTGGGCAGTGCAAAACCCACTGTTGGAACAAATATCCAATGTACCAAAAATCTGCAATTTATTAAAGTAAGCACTTCCCTTACAGACTGCCTTCTTTCCCGTGAGTACAACAGAACGCGGCTTGTGCCACATTACACCCAAGAATAAAATAAGCAGGGAGTATGAAAGGGTTTCATGCTACAAGAGAGAGTTTTCTATGAGGGTAAAAACCAACAAAAAATCCTCCCCCAAAACCCAAACCAGAAGCCCTGCTAATTGAAAGTCTGTGCACAATGGGGCAGACACCATAGCAATGAATGCAGCATGACTGTCTCACTAGATACCAGGCAGAGGATTAAAGCTCCTTGTATTCCTCTCATTTGAGTCAAAGGGAAAAATATTTGAAAAATGAATACTGCCCAGGATTTGACTCACAAGCAAACAGAGGTGGAAGAGTCAGTTATTTCAACAAACCATATTTCTGATCTTAATGCCTTGTAGAGGACTCTTTTCTGAACCCATTTCTGTTTGGGGAAATTTTGCCAGAGAAAGCAGAATTAAAACGAGGAGTCACAACCCACAGCCTTACTTCCTCAGCAACTAGACTCCTGTTGTCAGAGCCCCCAAATTCTCTACAGGTGACCAGTGACACCTCTGTATGCCAACAAATGTTATTTCCCTCTTCCTTATTTCAGAACCCTGGACTTGCCTGCAGTTGCACCGGAAGTTGCAGCAACACCCAGCATCAATCCTGTGTTCCCCTATGCCTCAACCTGCAGCCAAGGTGTGACCAAATCCCTTGAACAAGGAGGATCTGGGCATCTTATTTCATCATAAACTTCACTAAATCTGAAGCTGGTGGAGTTTCCTCCTCCTCCTCAGGCTGTTACTTCCTTTAATCCAAAGAGATGTGGTTGGCACCAGCTACCCAGGCAGGAGCTGAGCTGGGTGTGTGCTGCTTCCCATCTGCAGGCTGGGAAGCCAACGCTCCCACATGGAGCTACTCAGGGCAGGAAGGAGGGAGCAGTGCTCTTTGGGAAGAAAGTTACAAGCAGCCTGAACACACTGGTGTTTCTATCCAGCTCTCTCTGTATTTGGCCCCACAACAACTTGATTTAAAAAGCCACAGATTCAAGGATATTTCCAGTTTCAGAGGCTGTTCAGTTAAACAAGCACTGGCCACTCGCCCAAACATTTTACTAGTTTTGGCTATTATGTCACAACATTGGCAAAAAGAGATGCCTGAAAAAAGAGAAAGATACAAACTGAAACACCCCTTCAAGTCTGTAGCCTTTGAAGCCCACTGGGCACTCCCAAGGAGAACAGCAGTTCACTGATCAAGTGATTTAAACTGTAGGGACTCTTACAAAGAGCCCAATAAACTGTCCTAACTACAACTCCATGAGCTTGGAGCAAAGAGGAATGCTGAGCAAATGAGGAGAAGAATAATATGGACATTTTCTTTATGTAGAACAGGATTCAAATTACCTATTTTCCAGTTTGCATTTTGAAGAGTGGGATCACTTCAGCCCCCCCAGATAGGCCAAAAAGCTTTCCAGCAAAGCACAAGGTGCATTTTCATGCATTTCCTTTAAAACAGTCCTATTAGTCCTACCTTTTCCTGTAACCAACATCACCTACCAATTTATCAAAACATTACAACCTGCAATAAGCAAGTTCTGGTTATTAAAACCTTATAGTTGCAATCTGAATGCTATATTAGGAGACAATAAACTGCAGGATGGCACAAGGACTCTGCCCTGAGGATAGGCCAAACTCCACGTGTGTATTCTCCTCCAGGAAGAACATCAGACCCCTTGTCCTGCCTCCCATTTCAGAGTATCTCCACTGGCCAACGTGGTGCTCATGTTTTCAGGGACCACCCATCACTTAGAAGTTATCCTGATGTGAAGACAACGCAGGTTTCAGCCAGGTAGGCATTTTTTGAGAACTCCAGCCTGTACTGAAGCAGTACTGCACTGTACTGAAAACCTTTTGAGTTCACTGCACTGTTTGAGACCAAGGAGAGACATCAGCTCCCTCTATGCACTAAAACCTCCTCACCCTCTACAGTCTATATAGTGCAGGCACTTCCTTCACTCACAAGCTTTGACTGCTTTGAAAAATGTGCACAGGGCAATTCCAAGTGTGAGGTACACCTGCTCTAACTCTGACAGTTGTACTTCTCTTATAGATTTGCAGTATTAATCAGAATTTTCCTGTTTTTTTTTTCTCAAGATTGAATGGCTTTATACAATCAAAAAATGCCCAAGTCTTACAGAAATCAAACCTTTCACTAATGACTGTTATTTCAATAACAACTTCAGCCTATAGCTTGGCTTCATATCCACGTGCCTTACGAAGATGCTTTCCATTTGAAAGGTATCATGTATAACTAACTCTCAGGTGTTTCATGGGACTCATAAAGTTGTCTGCCTTCAATTCAAACCCACTCACACTGCTGTATGCAGTTTTTAAGGTCCAGATAAGGATGCCTAGCTTTCCGTTAGCGAGCTGTTAGTTCATAGCAGCAGTCTGAGCAGAAGGAACAAACTACTTCACCAAACAAAACATTCTTCTGACTTAGGGGTCATAGGCAAGAGCGAGCCAAGGCCAAGGATCCTGGCCGTAAAAAACTTGGCCCCAAACAATGCAATCACACAAGCAAGAAACTGAACCTCCTATCCCAATTTACTGCTAACTGCCTTAGCCATGGCAAGCTCTCTCCATGCCACAAGAGCAGGGAAGGCTACGCAGAGCCCAACAGGGTGTCATTCCAACAGGTACCATTCTTATCATTGCTAAGCAGATCGCAGGCAACACCATCTTAGATAAACATGGTAGTGTGCACCACCATTTTAAATACTTTGAAGGCTGTGTAGGAATTTCTCACTTATTGGAAAGTGTCATTAAAACCACCTGCAATAATTATGTTGTCTCTGTGGGTGTGCTTCTACCCATCCCATGTGGTGAATAACTAGGTATTTAGATTCCACAAGAGTGTGAATTAAAATTATGACACTGAGTCTCTAAATACAAGAAGAAACAGAGGTTAGCCCAAGACACTTACTAAAACTCAGGCATGTACATTTTGAGGGTTCTTCATTCGCACTTTCAAATGAATAGGAAAATGTTCACTTTGGAACTTTCTGTTTGAAAGAAACCCTCTTCATGGCTAACTCAGCCTGGGCCAGCTCCTTGCCAAACAGCCTGTGCAGCTCTCCTGGGCATACAGCAGGTACTAAACAGCCTGATGTTCAGTCTCCACTTCAGTGGGAGCACTGTGCTCCAGGAAATGTACAGAACTCGTCACAGAGCCTGAAGTGCTTTGTTTTCATGTGCGCAGACAACATGCCCACAGGTATAAGCAAATATTGTTGTCTTCAGTTACACGTTTCCAACTTCAAGAGGAAGATTTGGATGTTTCACAAACCATATAATTTCATCTCTCCTTCTTCTGACCCCTCTCACGCTCTCCCTCACACACATGCATATGTACAAGTGTCAGCCACTTGTTCCAATGGATTTAGCCTAGTTTGGATCAAAGCTTCCTCTACTTCATTTAACAAATTTGCTCAGATGGAAGGTCTCAGGGGAGAAATAATGTTAGTAAGAAGGGGCTTTTCAGCCTTGAGTATGTAGGTCATTGGACTTTAAAATAAATTAGAGAATAGTTTATCTATTAAACAAGCTTCACAGTACATATTTCATGAAGCTATACTTAATTATAGGCTAATGTGCACCACAGAGCTACCATGAAGAAAGATTAAGCAGTGGCGCATAATGCAGTGATTAATACCATTATTAGCTGGCTGGCACACAGCATCTATTATTTGGTACCATCAGGAGAAACAATAGACCTCCAGTTTCCAATGCTGGCACTTCTGTGAAATGCAACAAATTCAAGCCTTTCCAGAAAGAAACACATGACTCTCTGTATCTCAGAGTCAGCAGGGGGGATGCAAGGAGGTGAGAGCAGACCTGAATTTTCATTCCAAGTGGCTTTTACAGAGTTTGCTTCTCCACCATGGATGTGTGGGAATATCCCATACCTACTCTACTGTGCAGTGTAACACTGACTGCCTGAGCCCCTCTTCTTAATACCCTGAACAGTCCCTGATGAGAGAGGAGCTTGATTTGAGTTGGCATGAACAGCTGAGGACAAGGAAACATAAGTGTGTATCTACACTCTTCTGCTACAGCGATGGCTCCTGGGGACATGATGCACTGTATGTAAGACCACCAGTCTTCTGTACTAGGGTGCTGTTGAGTAACAAAACACTGTTGTGAGGTGAGCAAATCTTTCATGGACACTGTAAGACTTGCCTGTTCTGGAATCAGTATGTACATCGTATTACTTACGATGGAGGGCTAAGAAGCAGGTAATACCTTTCTTGTTGGGGAATGAGCCTTTGATTTAATAGCAGACTTGGGCATTTCCAGCTCAGGTTTCCCCATGTGGCTAAAGGAGAGTTTCATTTTCATTGACAGTGACAAAATCCTCACTGGCAACGTTATTGCCGACCTCTCCCTCTAGTTCAGAATATGTCATTCTGTCAATACCATCCACCTTGATTATACCAGGCTTTATATATAACGCATTATGATCCCAGAGGGATAAAAAGCTTTTCCAAATTAAAAGCAGCATTTTAAAGAGGAAATACTCATACATTCCTATGTAGTTTTCATTTGATATCCTCAAGGCTAACCCCAGAACTCAAATGTTTTTTTCTGAGTGCAGCCATCTTATGAATTTAATGGAAGAAGGGAAGTAATAAAATGTGCTCCATACTTTAATTAGTTCCCTCATAACATGGCATTTCCAAAATGGCAGTGCCAAAGAAAATCATTAATCTAGGAAAACAGACGAAGGCACTGTATGGGGCAAGGGACAGACCTCCTAGAGACATACACTCTCCCTTTTCTTCTCTTGCTAGTAAATCTTACCTCAAAGAACAACTCCAGCTACACAAAAGGAATTCTTACCAGTATTAAATACTAAGCCACTTTCCATTTCTCAAGCCTTGCCGCAGAGTATCACAATTAAGAGATCACATGTTGTATCCTGCAGGATAAATGAAAATGGCCTGTCTTCCCGAGCACACATACACCCTGGGTACTCCAGGTACCAGGCTTAAGCTGGTACTATCATTCAAACATTTCAATATCTGCATTCCACTAGGCGAGTGAGAAAACCTGTGTCAGACGTACAAAAGCAAGCACAAAAGGCAGACACTTTTCCCAGCACACTTGCCCTACACATTTCTTGTGGGAGCAGCCTCTGGCACTATTTGTGGCATCAGCTGTACCACAGAAAAACTGAGGAAGCGTCAGAAGGAAGCCAAAAAACACCTCTGACTCTCAGTCTCTTATTACCTCTTCCTGGCAATCAGGCAGGGGCAAATGTGGAAGTTTACAACCACAGAGAGGAGCTCAGGGAAGAAATCCCATGAGCAGAATGACTGCTAGAGGACAAAGCTCAGGTANCAACCATACAGCCCCACAAGAGCCACAACTTTGCCCCTTCTTGGTTATAGAATAGAAATTGATACCTGTGTGCGGTTGAATGCTACTCTTGCAAAGACAGCTTGAGACACACTGGCTCTCTTCAGCTCATCTCTGACTTGCTGGTAAATATCTGGAGAGACTTCCACCGATGAATTTGATGGCTCTGGTTTGACAGCTCTAGGGATGGGTGGATGATTCAAGAACTGCTGGTTGATAGCCTGTGGGTGCTGGTGAGCCAACAGTCGGCTGACAGCAATCTGCTGGTTTATCAGATGGGCCATCGCTATCTGCTGCCTCACCAGTTGTGGACTGAGCTGAGGAGACAGGAGCCCAGGGTTTATCATTGTTTGCATCGTTGGCACTTGGTTCCGGATTGGAGTACTGTGGTGAATTTGGCCATGAGGAGACTGTTCATTAGATTTTCCCAAAGTTGCCAGCTGGTTGATATTTGGTAAGTGCATGGGTCGTTGACCAAGAACACAATAGTCGGAAAGGTTTTCTCTTTCCACTCTTTCCACTGTTAAAAGAGAAAAATTAGCTTGCTGTCATTTCAGTTTGCACTTAGGGCAAGGATTATATTGCAGGTGACTGCACACAACAGCACCTGCTTTACTTTGTAAGTCTACGCTTGCACAGTATCACAGAAACATAAACAAAAGAAACACAAAGTAAAAGCAACAAGAATAATTAACATTCTTTTGGACTTCCCAGGCTTCATCCACAGCTCATGAAGACTCATTATAAACCAACAGCAGGTATCCTCTCCAGCCTCCTTCCCTAAAGAAACAAGTGTGGACACTTCCATTTATACCGTTACTAACATTTGAATCTGTCACAGCAAATTGATTAACCTTTAAAAGCGGTCAGTGTTTCAAATCACTGGCATCTAGGCAAAGGAAAGAAACTCAAATTGGTATCCACTCACAACAAACCAAACAGAAACAAGGCCATTCCCTGTGCAGCTCATGGGACTGCTTCTCATTACATGCTTGGCAACTATTACCTTTACCACATAAACTCTCCCTTGCAACTGTGTGTGGATAAAGCTATCTGGTACCATCAGCTCACCCAGATGCACCACAGCAGATTCATGTCGGTTGTGTGAAAGCATATTACAAAACAGTGAAATTCACTGAGAAAAGTTTAAAGTAATGGTTCCTGTAGCCAAAGCCTCATTGGCATGAGTATGTCCAGAAACTTTAAAGCACTTCTGCACAAATACCCACTTGAAAGTGTCTTCACTCTCTTCAAAAAAACTGTATTTAGCACAACAGCGATCTCTAAGCAACATCATGTTACAAAAAATTAAACAGTACACATTAAATGCATATACAGTCATTTTATATACTGATGTGCATTGGCCTTGTTAAATATCTTATGTCAGCAATATCACAGTATCTTTTCAGGTAACTGCAAAACTAAATGCACATATTACAAATAAAATTTTCTCTAAAAGTACCATTTGAAATAGGAAATTAAGTTTAGGAAGTACATAAATATAACTCCTACCTAGATAATTTTAAGTAATCAGAAGTCATTTTACAGCAGGTTGCAGATTCCATACATGCAACTGAATAGGCATTTTTATGTTGATCTGATATAAAAGTGTTTGGCAACATGTATCATAGAAAACCACTACCTCATCCCTGTCTTGGTCCCAGCAAATAACAAGACTGGATTTATTTCAGAAAGGTCATAATACTATTATAACTTGTGTAATGATTAACAACTGTACGAGGTTTTGAACTCTAAAAACCTAATCTATATACAGCTTTGAAGCTTTACACAGTTAATATCAGAATGACAGCTTACTGATGACTTGCTCTGTTTTCTTCTAAATAGAAAGACAGCTCTTTTCACCTTCCAGAGTTATCTAAGAGAGGGAGTCATGCCCTGAACACATGAAAACACACAGTTACTATCTTTAGAACTCCAGCTCCGGAACATCGCAAGTACTGAATTTTACAACTAGGTGAATTAATACTCAGGGTTTTCTTCTAAGAAATTTTAACTCACTCTTCCCAATCTTTAAAAGGCAAATCCTGTAATATCTTTAGCCTTCTATTAAATAATTGCTTAAAAAATTAAAAACAAAAATTAATTTCTAAGAAAACTATGAATTCCACTTTTCCAAAAAACCTAATGTTTCAACCCAACTGAATTTCTAAGTGTGTGTTTATTTGTATTTCAACTATGAAAGGCAATGCAGAATGTATGATACACAAGTATTACTGTCAGCAAATGACCAGGCTGTCAAGATACATAATTCAATATTTCATCTTGCTGTAAATACTGAAAATCCCTATTCAAAAGCTGCTCCTCATAATGTCAGTAGGCCTCCCAGAAATGAGGTACAGAAAGCTCTATGCCACTTCAGCAACAGACAAGAAATCAATATGAAATATGCAACAGAAGAAGGGCTAATTCCTGGGATGGACCCATCACCAATACAGAGGTGTGGGCAGTGGAGTGAGGAGGGGCTGTTTTGTCACAGCCTCAGACCACATTCTGCAACACAGATGATTCAGAGCCAACATGGCCATCCTATCGCCTCCTCAGCCTCTCTGCACTAAGCCTGCACCTGAGTAATGCCATTAAGTACACACATCTGCTAGCCAAATGTAATTATTCCAAAGGTGCAATACCTACTTGGCAGGTGTAAATAGAATAAAGCTGTTGCTTAGTGTAATGAAATACTTGGAGCATCCATCTACATCACTGACAACCCTAAAAATAAAGAGTCCTTCCGCTAGGAGTTTCAGAAGAGCTGAAAAAGTTCTGAACTATTTGTAGTTTGAGGAGCACACAGAGAATAAGTCACTGAAACCAACAAATTATTACTTGTTAGAACATAAAAACAGTAACCAAGTGTTTTTGAAAACTTGGTGAGAAATAAATATAAATAACATTCACTTTCTGGGCTGAACCACATTTGCCAAGTTTCCACCCACTCTTGACTTCAATGCCAAGTTATAAACCCCTATAAAAATAAAGTTTAAGATGAAAAGGCTGCCAGGCTGTTAATCTCTGCAGTGCTACTTGGAATTACACAGAAACATCACCTGACTTGCTTCCATAGGTATATTTTTCCCTTATTATCAGTTTCCTTTTTTGATCACATTAGACTATACAGCCGTGCATGTACTCCCTATAAACAAACCAGATTCTAGTCACTTCAACCACTTTAGTAATAAAAGGTTACCATTAGCAGTTACGCTGGATGGAAAAAATGTGCATTACTCAACTCCTCAAGACTCTTTCCTTCTCTAACACATTGCCCCTATCTGAGTCCCTGTGGTTCTTTGGTAACTATGGATTGGTTACCAAATCTGCAGAGCTGAACAGGAGCAAGACTGACAGCCTTGAGATGGAGACTGGCACTGCCCTGAGAGACAGGCCAGCTTGCCAGCAATACTCTAAGAAAAAAGGGATACAGGGTCCCCAAAGCTTCTGTGCCACCAGCATTCTGCCTCAGATCTTCCTGAGACAGGGCTCTTCCCTTTGCATCCTCTGTTTTCCATGTTCATACCCACTGACAGTCTTTCCCTTGTTCGTTATTGCTCTACTCAAACTGGGGACACGTTCGGAGCTCTTGTAGTCCCGCACTGATTGGAATATAAAGCTGTACTGATTGGAATATAAATATGTATTTATTTATGTATCAGAGGACAGAGCAGCAGGACCTTACACTGGGAAGGAAGGGGTTCCATGGATATGTGCTGTCTACATTCAAGTACTGATAAACTGATAAAATATAAACTGATAAGCTACTTCTGCTAGCAATGCCTGTGGTAGTTAAATAAAAGCTAGTTCAGGAGCTGTTACTTACCTCCATCTGTGGTGTGACCACAGCAAAAGACATTGCAGTGTTTTTGTTTTCTCTCCGCATCGCTCACTTGGTATACAATTCTGCAGTTCTTTGCTTGAAGAGCTCATTTATACTAAGTACAACAGCACTGTCATATTGCAGAGCCACCCACCCTTCTGAAGCCAATCACTAGGTAGGCAGAGACTTGTGTCTGGACAACAGCTACTGGGCTAAGCTCAGCAATTAGCCCTGACAGCAATGTAGAATAACATCTGCCCTTCATTTTTCTATACCTCCCTACAATATGTCACTACCTCTACAAGAGTCAGAAACCAACATAATCCCCAGAATGGGAGCAGCAAATTATTGTACTTGAATATTCCGTTCTCATCCTATAATGATTACCATGTGTGTCAACGTATTTCAACTCCATACTGAGTTAAAACTTCCTGGATACAGCACAAAAGGAATTCAGTACACCCTTCCCCTGTGTGATGCTCTTAACCTCTAGCCCAATCTTCCTTGCACAGTCAAGCAGCTGACGCACACCACAGCACAATAGCTTGGGGTGGTCTGCATGCAACTTTCCATTTAAAATAAAACCAGCTCAAAAAGATTTAAAATAAGATTTATTTCTCCACCTTCCCTTCCCCTCACACTTTATTTGCACTGAGCTGTTAATAGGAACATTCTGACAAACAGCCCGTGGGGCATTTTGGGCTTATGCGTGGCACTGAATTGACTGACAGCACTGGAAACCAAATTCCTATGCACAATAAGGGATGCAGCAGGGAGAGCAAGAGTGTAACACGTCTCCCAGCACTGCATTGCAAGCGGGGACACAGGACCCGCCAGCGTCCATGACCCAGCGTGTCCGGAACTTTTCAGTCCCACAGGCGTACAGGCACTTTGCCCCAGAGTAAGGGCAAGAAACTGGTAAAGAAACGTTTTGTAATAAGTTACTAGCCGGCAGAATTGCCATGCTTCAATTGTGACAGGATGTCACCACCCAGGGCTGCTCTCCAGTGCTTCAGTTTGCTTCTTTGTTTTATTTATTATTTAAAACCTGGTGATCATAAAAGCCATTTCTAGCAGTGGTCATGGCCAAGCCGGGAGAGCTCTGTGAACTCTGGTATACCCCGCACTAAGCTTGAGACAGAAAGGTTCCCACAATTTCTCCTGGCTTAGCACCATCCTGCTCACTGGAGCAAGACCTGAACTTTGGAGCCATGCTTGGGGGACAAAGCACAGCACCAGCTCCACCTTGGAGAGACAGGGCTGCTGCACTACACCCAGAGGGTGCCCTCTTGCTTATGCCACATAATTATGAACTAACACTTTGTAAATCACAGAACCACTCCAGAGCACAGGAGGTGCTTTTGAAGTACTAATTCCATATCTTTTTATCTGTAATAGGGATAATTACTTATTCCTTTTAATCACAGCCCACTTAACCCCTTCAGTGCAAAGAACTGATCTGAGGAGTCTCATTTTCATACAACATCTAATCTTTGTATTTACCCATAGTCATTCACTGGCTTCAGTGCCTCATCTCTGTCTAGGCCACTTGTTCCTGCACTCAGGACACTGGAGGAAAAGCAGGTTGACCAGAAAGGCAGATATGACAAGAAGCTGTAACTTTTAAAACCCTTCCCTTCCCCTACTCCTGCAGGACAGCATAGAACCTCAATTTAGCTATAGAGCACATACAGAAATTGTTTGGCTGCTGCATGTGTGTAGCAAAGGCCTTTATCCAACTCTAATGGAAAACAGACTAGAAAGGCCATTGTCTGTTCTTTGTTGAGTTGCAAACCATTCAGTTCCCACCAAAGCACAAATCACTATTTTTTAACTTAGAATTAGAATCATGATTAAAAGTGGGCCTTTAACTACCAATCTGAGGTAAACTGAGCAGAATCTACTAACATTGGTGAGTCTCTTTGTGCAGCTGACCTTCTTTTCCCTTATCCTCAAGACTAGCTCTAAGTCATCCCTTGGGACACAGGGATGCTAACATGTCTTCTGCCAGTTCTGCTTAAGCACAGGAAGTCATATTCTTCAAATGAGCTGCCCTGGACTGCACTGATTCCAAAGACGCTTGTCAGAAGACAAGCATCATCATCTTACTTTTAGATTTATTTTTGGGTTTGTGTATAGGTTAAAGAGGCACACAGAAGTACAAACTCAGCTCTTCATAATCATGTTAACATTGTTTCTCAAAAGGACATGCCAGATCCATTTGGCAGAGAAAACCACTACACTGAAGGTATTCTAGTGACCACCTTTCTCACCCATGAATACTGGTCAGGTGAAATGGAAAAGGAGAAGCAGAAGAATCATTAGTTAGAATTGTCTGACAGAAACACAGGTAGTACTAGTTTAGATGGACTGATGTTATCATCTGATATAAAAATATCTCCCTTCCTGTCAAACTATTGTAACAGTAGACCCAGTCTTTTGTGGGCATTTTGAAAAGGAGGTACAAGCCTCCTGGATGATGACCCAGTCAACTGTGCAATCCCTCTAGGAGATTTATACGTGCGTCTTCCTGATTCATAACATCAGACATGGTGAAGGGACGGAGACAGAACACAAACACCATTAAATCAGAGAGGCAAACTCTTCAGATACTTCAAGCAAACAGAATGCCATTCTGCTCTTGGAGTTACATATTCTATGAAATCCATAGGATCAGACAGACACTTTGCAGCTTTTCACATAGGAAATATTAAACCTGTACCTAAGCTTCAAGTTATCCTCCTATTTCAAACTAATCTCCACTAATGCTTACTTTGTAAAAAAAACATTTCTTCTGAGCTAACATGCCACTGTTTGGCAGCACAAAAATAATTTTTTTTAATATGAAAGGAAATTAATTTTGAGATTCCAAAGATTAAAACAAAAACATGTTTGCTTTTTAGAAAATGGAGATGACCATTCTTTACTAAGAATTCAAAAGGTCAGAAGTCCCAGCTGCAGCACACAACTGGTCCTCACTGAGAAAAGAACAGCACTGGAACAGGACACATTTTAAAAAGAAAGATTTTAAAAATCGTTTGAGCAAGAGAAACGATGAGAAGTGGCTAGACAGCTTCTCCACAGAAGGTTTCCAATCTTTACTGTGTGGCCTGTGTTGCCTAAAGCAGCACTGTCTGCAGCTCCAGCCACACACAGGCGCAGGAGATGCCGCTCAGCAAATCTCACATATCCTCTGCCACAGCAGAGGCACTGTGAGCAGTGAGAGCCACTGCTCCAAAACAGCCACAAGCCACGGAAGACATTCTGCAAAGCTGAGGTTCATATACGCATTTACCTTAGATAAAAATTACTCTTAGTTAAAAAAAAAACTAAAAAAAAAACCCCAAAGAGTGTCTTTTAATTCTCTTCACAGAGAGGAATAGCCAAGAAGGCCACAACCCGTAACACCCCTGGAACACATGGCAGCAGCTAAATTGGTTTTTAACAATACACATGCACAAATCCCCAAACTGGCACTTAACATCACGGACAATGCTGAAATACAAAACACTAACGTGGGTGGGGAAAACAGCAGTCAAGGGGTCTGTAATTCTTGCTGAATCTTGACACTTTTAACTCACATTTAAAGAGAGAGGCCACTTTTTCCTCATCATTAGTGACAACTGATGAACTACTCTCATAAAATAGCACAGCAGGCCACTGACTAAGAGGATGTTTCCAAGTCAAGAGATGATCTTCAGGTCATGTATGTTACCTAGATGCTGACAAGTTTGCGTGTGACTGATGTTATTTTCCTTCCTTTTTATTTAAGAAAGTGAGGAAAGTCCTGTTTTTAATGAAATGAATAGACAGTAAGGAGTGTAAAAGTAAGCAAAGGAGAAGTTACAGTAATGTCAAGAGCCCCATAGCCAACCCTAAATGCTTCAGTGCCAGAGCCACAACTAATATCCAAACAAGATATGAAATGTACTTCCTTAAAATCTTAACATTTCTGCGAAAGGTCAAGATACATGCATATACATACAGAATATATATAAACCTCTCTGCTTACACGGAGAGAGGGAAATACACAGGCATGTATCAGTAAAGAGGGTATTTTTAAAAGTCAGAAACACTGTTCAGGAAAGATCTGGTATGCCTTTTCATGAGGCTTCCACAACATCTGCTTCAGAGGAACAATCAAAAACTCTTCCTCAAAGCACATAATGACAGTTTTCCCCAGGCTCACACGGGCATTATCACTGTGCCGCAATCCTCGGTTCCTTCAGCCTGGAAATAAGAAAGCTGGGAGCCCTTCTAAATCCTGTTTCTAACCTCTCTGAACCTACACTGGCCTCTAGGAACACACTAAAAGAGAAACAGATTGCACTGTCTATCCATTATTGGAAGTAAGCAAACAAACTTTCAAGAATAAAAGAACACATAAACAACGAGTCAGTAATATTGGAAAAATCAAAAAGGAGCCAAAGCAGATTCTCAATTTAAGGAAGCTATGAAAGCTTTTTCTTACATTCTTGATCTGTTGAAACAGAAATAATTGAGGCCTTCTCCTTTAAACTGCCTCATCATTCCACAAAAACTTTGAGACAGCCACAGTCTCAAAACTCACATCCACAGAAAGCTATATTTTGACAGACACTGATGGCAGGAGCAAAGATGACATGTTCTTCATACTCAGACAAAAAAAAGTATGTCTTTTTCTTTTTAAGTCCACAATGTATTTATTTCTTTCTGCTGCCTTCCTAACTTCCTCCACTGAGCTAAGTTGTGTCATCAGGCAAAAAGAAAATATTCACACCAGTTAAGATTTTCAGTTGTGAAAGAATTCTGATACAGTGATAGTCCTTCCAATAAAAATAGAAAGCATGACACTTAGAAGTGAAATATCTATTGAGAAAGAGAGCTAAAAAATATTCTAAATGCTACGAACCCAAAACACTGGGACACAAGTAGGTAACTGGTACGAGTTTGATCCCTTTACAATTACCTGAATTGCATGGTTAAGTTCTAGAATACCTCTCTCCATACAGACCTATATATATACCCATGTATATACTTACAAAATGTTCTTTTTATTCCTGTATCTATTTGTTAATCAAATTTAAAATCAATGCAAACCTTTCAAGCAATTATTAAAATCCTGCATTTCCACAATGTTGAATGCCTTCTCCCAGCCACAGCAAATTCAGCTTCTAGAGAAATCAGTAAAGGATTTCTCATATTGAGAGAAGCATCCCCGTGGGACTGAGCAGGAGAAAGGCAGTTTGAGAACCACTGGAATAAGCCACTGGTCTATAGTTGTCATTGATTAGTATGTATTATTTAGTAAAAAAGGGAGATCTCTGATTGTTCATCGAGGCAGGTTTAAACATAATTAAGCCTTGTCATGTATGCACAGCTTTGTACTATAAGGCTTCGCATCCCTCAAAGAGAAAAAGAGTAAATAAAAAAGGGAAAAGGAGGCTTCATATAGTAATATTAGATTAATTCACGGTGCATATTTTGAACAAAATTATGGCACATATTAAATAGCTTATTTACCATCTCAAGCGACTGCAGACACCCATGAGGGCAAAAAGTCCACAGTAGAACTGTTAAGCCTTTTGTTTCCCAACCACTGAACACATTTCATTAGAACTGTTTTAATATAAGCTCTCCTTCAAATATATAGGTGAATCCCAAAGAGACTGGAAAGAGGGGACATCCCATTATAATCTCCCTCATGTCTTCACACATCCCAAGTGGCAGACACAAGGCCAGGAGGAGACAAAAAGCCCCCATCCCCACACCTGCCAATTCCCAAGTCTGGCTATGCACTAACTCTCGTGCTGCTGAGTAAACTGTGAACATCTTAAAACCTTAAGGGGATGGGGCAGGGTGAGAGAAAAGAAATTCAAGCAGGATTTTATTCGAGCATCATCTGACACAAGACAAAACTGCCATGCTGAGCTGAACTAACTGAAAACTTTTTTAGAATTATGAGCATAAGTACTTTAGCTGTCTTTTCGGTGAGTTCAACAGAATGCACACTGAGAATGTTTACTTGAGATTTTATACAATTCCATTTGTGTACAGCTTTGACATATGTTGCTAATGATATCAAATTATTGATTGCTCACTTTCTTATATTATTTAAACATTAACTATGTACTCAGCAACCTGATGCTTTTCTTTTTTTCCAGAGGACTTTTTATTTCTGTCTGTCTTTGGTTGTAAATACTTTGATCTTCCAGAGAATGCAATTAATTTACTGTTTATTTATTTCTATGAGAAAGGAAAAAAAGGAAAAAAAAGTTTGACCTAGTAGATCTATATGTGGCAATTTGTAACTGAATCACATAGCTTATGTTTAGGAAATCATGGTTTTGATTAAGATGCAACCATTTAGTTCCCACTGTTTTATTAAAACAGACATTAGCAGATAATAGGAAACACATTCAACACCATAGGCTGCATTTACTTTGCAACGTCAATAAAGTTATTTTGAAGCCCCTTCCTATTTTGTATTTACCACAGCTCATGTGAATTGTTTTTTGCTTTTACTTTCTAGTAACTAGCTCTAGAGTTACACAAGGATATGGGTGCTGGCTCTAAGGACTCTCAATCACAGTTTTACCTAACCTATCCAGCTACAGCCCAAAAAACGAATCACTGCATCATCCATTCACCTTCATGGAAGTTCTTTTTTAAAATATTAATAAAGGAGTACATGATGACTGATGCACGCAACTTGAGTCACTGATTTTGCACACTAACTGAGCTGCCCTGCAGGACTATATGGCTACAGAAAAGAAACAAAACAACATGAAATGAGAGATGATGAGAAATTGAAACCACCTAAAGAACTGCAGAATTCTTGCTGTTTGCAGGTGGTTAAGATTACTGCTCTGAAGTTGCATGACTGTTTATTCTCCATGCACCACTGTACCTGCCACAGACTCTTTGTTTTCTCTCCCACTCATATGGTTGATGAATCAACACTACTTGAACTGCTTTACAGCAGCTTGTGTTTACTTCACACATACCTTAACCTTCCTTTTTCTCCTCCTACTAACACATACAAACTTCCAAACAGCAACGACTGGCTGTGTCTCTGAATAGCACAGATACAGAGTTATCTGGCAAATTCTTCGGGTTTGGATCCTTGACCTTTTGATTGAGGTTTCATTCTGCTTTTACTGCACTTAATTTTACTGTGCACTTACTAAGTAAAAAAAGTAAGAGTGTAAGCTCTAAGAGCGGAAGAAAGTAGAAGACAACAGTGCACTACATATACTCAGAAGCTGTAGTAGTATCTCTACAGCTAAGAACACTACAGCTAAGGGCTTCCAGTGCCTCTGCAACTGGCACCCTTGCCCAGTTTTGAAAAAAGAAAAATGAAAAAAAAAACTATTTCTGTTCTCCCAGAACAGCAAGTAAAAAGCAAATGGTGATGACCTCGAAGCTGTTTGATTCCTTTGATTGCTTTTTAACCAAGACGATATGTTAAACCACTTTGAATAAAATTCTGTTATTAAGAGATACCATTTTAGAGAAAAGAAACACTTCTGAGTCACACAATGGCAATTTAATAGAGAAAAGAAAATATTCAGTTTATTTGGCATGAGGGTAACCACATACTAAAATGTTCAATCAACATTTTTACTTTTAGCCTAAACCATTTTAGTAGGTGAAAAGCAACATCTCCATTTCCTTACGTGCATTGTTACACCAATCCTGCCTGGACTATTTTCCTTCTAAACACAAATAATTTCACCATGGAACATTCTTTTTTTTTTCTCCTAGTGAAATTAATTGTAATCATTGCAGAGCCCAGGCATGAGTGTCTTACAGGTATGCTCTGCACAAGCCAGATGTGCAGAGAAAAACCAGATGCTTCGGAACTTGTTCTGATGTTTCGAGAAGTTTTGTTTCATGTGTTCCTAACTCAAGCAGCAGACTTTTAATGGTATTATTATGCAGATTTCTAGTCCATCCTAAGGAAACAAAA
>WAAG01000041.1:3306-14005 GCA_013390105.1 Tichodroma muraria
CGGGACATCCACAGCTTCTCTGTTCCTGTGCCTTACCAATCTCATAGTGAAAAATTTATTCTTAATATCTAATCTAAACCTACTCTCTTTCAAGGGTAGTTTTTTCAAGCTGTCTCTTTTCCAGGCTGAACAATCACAACTCTCTCAGCCTGTCTTTATAGGAGAGGTGCTCCAGACCGCTGATCATCTTTGTGGCCCCTCTTGCTCCACAGGTCCCTGTCTTTCCTATGTTGGGGCCCCAGAGCTGGACATAGTACTTCAGGTAGGGTCTCATGAGAGTGGAGCAGAGGGAGAGAACCATCTCCTCTGACCTACTGGCCACGATTCTCTCGATGCAGCCCAGGATACAGCTGGCTTTTGGGGCTGCAAGTAGACATTGCTAGATCATGTTGAACTTCTTTGTGCTTGTGTTTCATTTGTGCTTGGGATTGCCCTGACATTGCACTTGGCCTTGCTGATCTTTATGAGGTTCACAGAGGCCCAACTCTCAAGTCTGTGAGGGTCCCTCTGGATGACATTCCCTCTCCCCAGTGTGTCAGTTGCACTACACCCCATGTGTTTAGTGTCACCCACAAACTTCACAGATTTCACAGAATATTCCCAGTTGGAAGGGACCCACAAGGATCACTGGGTTCTACTTTTAAGTGAATGGTTTATGCAGGGATCAAACCTACAACTTTGGTATTAGCCCCATGCTCTAACCAACTGAGATAATCTCAGGGTCCAGACTTGCTAAGGTGCACTCAATTTCACTGTCCACATCCTAAGAAAGATATGTCACCAGTCCCAATGCCAACTCCCGAACAACACTTTTCACTGGTTTACACTTGAACATCAAGCCATGGACCATAGTTCCTTGAGTATAACCATCCAGCCAATTCCTTATGGGCCGTAAATGAAGCCAACTTACTGGCTGAAATGGCTGGATTATATTTTCTCAGGAACTAAGAACTACCACTGGTTAGAAGTTATTTCTATTAACTAACCTACCTTGTAGGTGATACTAAGTATATAGCATATCAGTGAATTAGAACGTTACTTTAAAAGTATTCTTAATTTTTACAGTAAACATGCTATTATTTCTCAAAGATAAATGGCAATATGATTCTATGTGAGCATATGAATCCAGAAGCATCCTGGGGATGAAATCTGTGTCAGAGGCAGTTTCATTCCCATTGCTCCAGTGAAGTACTAATCAGATGACTGACAATAACAGAAGTACCACTTTACTCAGTACAGTTAAATTTACTCAGTACAGTTAAATTTAAGGTTATATTGTTATAGGAAGATAAAACTACATGTTTCCCGCCTACCAGGTAGAAAAGAGGAAGCGGGTAAAAGAACAAGAAATAAATAGTTTGAATAAAAAGAACAATAAATAAATAAATACAAAAATGTACAGTAAAAGTCTTACTCTTTCTTGTAGATATGGGTTGAAAGTACTCCAAAGGACAGTCAAGCTTTAGGGAAATGTTCTAAGAACAGTACTTTAGAGATTCTCTGTTCAGTTAAAAAATTTACTGTGCTTTTTCAATACTGGTTAAAAAGTACTTTGAGATCACTAATTCTCTGCAAACTTAAGGGACACAATAAAAAAAAAAAACATTTATGTGTTCTATTCTCTGATCAAACTAATTAATATCATATATAGATCAGCCATTATATTAAAATTCTTCTTAAAATATTTGCTATAATGGTTTGTAATTTACTAGTTCAAAATTAGGTTTATACTAAACATTTCAATGGCACATTGTATTTGGGAAGCAACCAAGTTGCTTGATTAATGCTGGAACTAATGAAACTATCTTACAGATTCATGACCTATGTTCCTATGTTGCAGTAACCTGGTCATCTCCTCTTGTTCCTTATAAATAAGCTTCCTCCCACCCTAAGTAATATCTTTACTTCCTTGATAACATCTGCTAGGCTTTCCTATTCACAGTACGCTTGGCTCTCTCCCATGTTCCCTAAATCCCAGCTGCTGGGGAAGGAGCAGCTTGTATAAGAGCTGATTTCAACATAATACGTGTGCTGATTGAGAGATGAACAAATCTGATTGTTGCTGAGCTTTTATGGCTGCCTTTCTAGTGGGGGCCTTATGCTGGGTTTGTGTTTCCTCTTTCCAGACGCCAATATTCTCAAATATCTTAGCAACTTGTCTTCTGGGTGCCAAGCTCCCTGTTGAAATGAAGAAGGATGGGCAAAGGTGGTGGGAATAGTGCATAGAAGAGTAAGAGAACTGCCAAATGGATGGACAGTCAGATATATTTAATCTCCTTATCAAAGCAAAATTTAAAATGAGAATCAAGTGGAGGAAGGGAGCAGGTTATATGTGTGTGTCCTGGTCCACAAATAGAGTCCAAATGAGTGGCACCAACATTGCCTTAAGAGCTGTCCCAGTAATTCTTTATTTTCTCTAGAAAATTTTCTTCCAGACCCTCCGGAGCTACCTACAATACACCTCTCATTAATCGCTCCAGTGTCTTCCCCTTCCCATGACCCATAGGTGTATATCTTCTGTCCCATAGTGACCGTACTCCCTCCATCCTTGCCCCCAGCCCTGGTCCTAGTGTCTACCCCAGAATCCCTCTTCCTAATCCTTTGGTCCCAACCCTTTCCACCTCCACTTCTCCTGTGGGTCACACCTAAGCTCAGTGCCCCATATGCATCTACTTATTTCCTCAGCCAGGTCCAGGTACTTTGATTTATATGGATAGGTCTGAGTTGAGGCATTGCCCTTACCTTCTGGATTTGTTCCCAATAGTCACTTGGACCAGCTTGTTGCTGGTTACTCTGACAGCTAAGCATGTCCCTTCACTTGGGCTCCTTGCATGCTGTGTTGGTTTTGCATGGCATGGTTTTGGTAGCAGGAGAGCTGTGGAGGTGGCTTCTGTGAGAAACTGGTGGAAGGTAGTTTCCTTTCAGGAAAAGTTTTTTCCTGGGTTCCACCATATCCAGCAGAGCCAATCCCTGATGGCTCTGAAGATGGACGTGCTGCTGGCCAAAGTTGGGCCAAGGAGAGAAGTTGGTAACACCTCTGGGATAACATAGTTAAGAAGAAAATCAAAACAATGGGGGCACATTTTTTTTCCCAGACGGAGAAGAGGAGGAGGTGAGAGCACGTGAGGGAAACATGGAGACACCAAGGTCAGTGGAGAAAGAGGGGCAGGAGGTGCTCCAGGTGCCAGAGCTGAGATTCCTCTGTGGGCTGTGGTGATGACCACGGTGAGGCAGCTGTGCCCCTGCAGCCCATGGGGATCCACGGGGGATGCAGAGATCCACCCACAGCTGTGGGGGAGGTGCCCACACTGGAGTGGGTGGATGCCTGGAGGAGGCTGTGACCCTGTAGGAGACCCATGGAGAGAGGGGCCCCTGCTTCCAGTGCTTCCAGGCTGGAGAAGCCTGTCCTTGGAGGACTGCACCCCATGGAAGAGTGACCCACACTGCAGCAGTTTTGGGAGGACTGCTGCTCATGGGATGGACTCACCTTGGAGAAATTAATGGAGAACTGTCTCCTGTGGGAGGGACCCCACAGTGCAGCAGGGGAAGGACTCCTCTCTGTGAGCAGTGTAAGAAAATCTTGGGTGACAAGCTGACCAAACCTCAATGCCCTGTCTCCCTGTGCTTTTGGTGGGAAGGAGGGAGGGGTTGGGGGAAAACAGGTGTTTTCGAAAGTTGTTTTTACTTCTCATTAGCCTCCTCTGTTAGTAATAAACTCACTTTGTACCTATAAGCTGAGCCTGTTTTTCCCATGGAGTGTTTTCTCCTGGACCTTATCTCAACTCATGAACCCTTCGTTAATTTTTCTCTCCTCTGCCCATCTGTGGCAGGAGAGAGTGAGTGAGTGACTTCCATGGGTGCCTGGCGTTTGGCCAGTGTCAAACCACGACACTGGCTAACAGAGATATCGATGTCAGAAGTGATTTTTGCAAACACAGAGACCAGTTCACAGAGCAGAAATTTGGACCGGAATGGAAGTGAGCAATTGAGCTGATCAGGCTTCTGTGGTGATCAAGAAACAGGAGCGCTTACTTTAGAAGAGAAAGTATTATGGGTTGACAAGTTTTACACACAAAGGGGAAGGCCAAGAAGGGATATGATTGCTCTCTATAAATATTTCAAGAAGGTAAACAGCAGGAATAAAGATAAGTGTTGTAGTCTAAATTATATTGCCAGCAGAAGGATAAACTAGCCATGAATTAATGTCAGTTCCAATTTAGTAGGATGGATTTAATCCTTCAAGACTAGGGCTCCTGAAACAGTGTTGTAAGAGCAACAAAAATGTTCTACCTAGGTTTGGGTGAAATTTGTCATATCATGAATGAGACAGGGAGAGGCTCATTCTCAACAGCACTGGGAGTCTGCTGCTTGGGGAGTACCTCTAGCACAACAATATTTGTCGGTAAAGCACTGCCTTGCCACATGCTTCCATGCCTGCCAGAGCCAGATGGAGTATTCTAGATGGTTTTTAATAAATGCCTGGAGCACTAATAATACCGCTTTACTTTGTGGTATATCTATTTATTAATGTAACCTGCTATCATCTTTGCCTTCTTTTCCAGCAGCTGTGAAATGATTTGATGGTTTTAATTATTTTTCATAATAACCCCCAAATTCCTCTCTTGATTAGCTTCCTAGATGAGATTTCCATTTAGTATATATTCTCTAACTTGGTGTTTGGTTTGCCTGCTAATTATCTCACATTTTTTTTTCTGTGTTAAGCTGCATTTGCCATCTGCTCATCCAGTCAAAAAATAATGGAAAATCTTTTGAATCCAATTGCATTCTCCTAATTACTGGTTTGTCTCCAGTTGTGTTATTACCCACAGATTGAAAGATCTTGGGCCAAATAATTGATAAAAACCTGAGATTCCTTTGATTTTGGCTGAGCCAGGCTGATACATACCAAGATCCTGATCTTTCACTTCCTAGTGTTCTAAGTTCCCCATCTTTCAAAATATAAATATCTGAGTCCCACTTCTCTCAATTTTCATATATTGATTCATATGGAGGCTGCGTTTCCCACACTTAGATCAAGCTCCCACTGTGAATGAGTCTTTCATTTAGCTATACTCTCCAGGGAATTCACATGAGTTTAGCAGCACTTCCAACGAGCTTCAATGTTTCAATAAACATGAACTGAACACTTATTTGTGGCTACACATATGTGAACATTTTCAGATGTTCGGCAATATCAATGCTTACAGCATTAAAAAAAACCCAAACTGACATCTTAAGTTTTATGTATATCTTTTCTTCTTTGTCTGTAATTACTGATTTTTTTTTCAGCTTCTCAGTGTTTCTGTATGCAATTTTGGTGTAGGTACTTTTTAAGCCTTGCACTTGGATTCTGTGATGCTGTTACCTACTGATTCTTGTTACATTACTGTACTGGGTTGACCCTGGATGGATGTCAGGCACCCACCAAAGCCTGTCTATCACTTCCCTCCACAGCTGGATGGGGGAGAGAAAATATAACAAAGGGTTCACAAATTGAGATAAGGAAACTGGGGGATCACTCACCAAATACTGTCATGGGCTAAACAGGCTAGAATTAGAGATATTAATTAAATTTATTACTAACAAAATCAGAGCGGGATAATGAAGTAAAATAAAACCTTAAAAACACCTCCCTGTCCCCCTTCCCAGCTCTACCTCCTCCCCCAGCAATGCAGGAAGAAAGGAAACGGAGCTATGGTCAGTTCATCACAGGTTGTTTCTGTCACTGCTCACGGAATATGTTCCAGCATAGGATACCTCCCACAGGAGATAGTTTTCTATGAACTTCTCCAAAGTGAGTCCCTCCCACAGCAACAGTCCCCCCCAAACTGCTGCAGTGTGATCACTCTTGCACAGGGTGCAGTCCTTCAAGGGCAGGCTGCTTCAGTGTGGGTTCCTCTCTCCACAGGTTTCCCCCACGGTCACAGTCTCCTCTCAGCCATCCACCTGCTCCACTGTGGGTCTCCTCCATGGGCTGCAGGTGGATCTCTGCATCCCTTTGGTTCTCCATGGGCTGCAGGGGTACAGCTGCCTCACCATGGGCTGCACTATGGGCTGCAGGGGAATCTCAGCTCCAGCACCTGGAGCACCCCCTCCACTCCTTCTGCACTGACCTTGGTGTCTGCAGAGCTGCTCCTCTCACGTGTTCTCACCCAGCTCTTGTCTGACCACAACTACACCTGCACAACCACTTCTTTTTCTTCTTCTTCTTCTGCTTCTTCTGCTGCTGCTTCTGCTTCTTCTGCTTCTGCGTCTTCTCCTTAACTCTGTTATCTGATAGGTATTACCACCATTTCTAACTGGCCCAGCCTTGGAGCTTGGAGCTGTCTGGCACTGGCTCTGCTGGACATGGGGGAAGCTTCTGGCAGCTGCTCACAGAAGCCACCCTTGCAGCCTCCTCCCCCCCACCCCCGCCAAAGCTCAGCCACGCAAACCCAATACACTTATTTGGTGAAAAGTTGGCTATTTTGGGAGTTGGTCTCTTCAGTTCTAGATTCTTGTTACCAAGTTCTTTCTCACAAAGACCATTCCTATCTTTTTTTCCCGTCTGTATATTTATATATCTTTTCCTAGGATCTGTATAGGAAAATATTTATTTTTTTTTAATGATAGAGTCTTATTTCCAAATCAACTGAAATAGATTTTGGAACTATTAAGCTATTACAGTAAGGAGATCTACCATGCCAACTATACAGAACTGTTTATTTCCACTGTGAAAAAAAATGTTTCATATAAACAGAACCCCTGTAAGTTGTTAGTTTGAGCAGTGTCACTAAAATATTATGGCAACGACATGAAGCCATTGGGTACAGGTTTATTGCAACATTTGGTCTTGTGCATTAGCAATACAGGTATTTTTTCAAAGGTCTTTTTAAAAGCAGAGTTTGGGCTTTCAGTTAGCTGACAAGAAAGCTGAAGGACAGTTTCAAAAACCACGTGAATTTCCTCAGGGCTACCAGTTGTTTTATATTCCTAATTATTTTTTCAATAGTAAGGTGCTATTGATCTCCATTTTTCTGCTTACCTAAAAGAAATATCAGAATTGTAAACATTTGTTGAATCAGAATTGTAAGCATTGCATTCAGTGCCTGAAACTTGAGGCAATGCTAGTTGGGCATTTACCTGAGGCTTTGTTTCAAGGAGATTATTTCTTCTCCCATCTTAAATATAATTTAACTTTTCCGCATAAATATTAGTCTTTTAAAATTTTATTAATTTATTCATGCTGCAACTTATTATTGCATTACCATAATCAAAAAGTCAGTGGGGGTGGGGGGACGGGGGAGAGAGAGAGAGAGAAATTCCTTTTAAATGACAGAAAATTGGATAAATAGAGGAGGGAATAGATATTCTTAAATCCCCTTTCTTTAACTGTAAGAGTATTTAAGGCTCTCTTAATCAGGGCCAATTTCAAAGCAAGCACATTTTAGAAAGATGTATAAAAGATTACTTTGTTCTGCTGAAATCACTGTAAATATTTGTTTGCTTTTGTAGGTTTTGTATCACATGTAATTAATTATATGAAAACATGTAATTTCCCATCCAGAATTTTATTTTTTTGATGTGAAAAATAATTTGATTAATTATTTTAATCTATGGAACAAGATGGAACTAAACTTACAACCCTGGAGAAAATAATGTATGCCTTCAGAACATGAAAAAATTAAATATGCGTGTTGAAAAGTTTTATGAATATTCAATTCCTTTGTGTAGTTTAGATATTAGATGAATTTTTGTTGGATTATTATGGAAATAATAAAGCTAAGCTCGACAATTTATGTTGTCAAGTTTCATGTAAGAAAAAGCAATTGTAAGTCTAATAAATAGAATTATGTCATTACTAGTACATCATACAATTAGTTCATGAAGTCTATATAATTGTTTAAAGGGCCTAAAATATTAATGAAAAATTATATATAGGGAAACTTGTTTGCGTTTAAACTCCATCTTAGCCAATGTTATGTTTACTTTACGTGTGCTTTTCAACTACACCTGAGGTGCAATAGTTTTTGAAGTCAAACAGCAAATGTCTAATCATATCATCCAATAACTAAAATGTTTTAAATAAGAAAACTTACATAAATAGTCCTGAAAAATTGCTATGATAAATCATATTGTTTGGTCTTTTTTTAATGATGAAATATTAAATCTGAATGACAACTAATTTCACACATTTGTGTGTCTGTTTTCTGTTGATTAGTAATTCAGGAGTGTTTCTGTGCTTAAGAGAATTTATAATACTAAATTCTTTAGCATTATAAACTACTCATTTGCGACATTTATTTATGTGTAACTTGCATGTTATTTATAGTTTGACTATGAAAGATGGATCATAACTTTTTTCATTACTTGTCTCCTGTCAGTAATTCAATATTATCTTCTTGTTAAAAATAATCTCATTAGTTTGACATTTTCAGGAATTTTCAGTTACATCTAACCTAAGTTACATCTTACAAATAGTTTGATGGAGGCCAGTAAAACTGTGGTAATCAGATGTGTGTGTTTATAATTTCTAAATTCATGGCCAGTCCTGCAGATAACTTCACTCATATGGTTGTTTAGGGGTCAGTCAGCAGTGTTTATGATGGCTATCTAAAAGAAAAGGCTGCATTAACAACAAATTTCTCATGATTGAAACAAATTTTTTTCCCTTTAAATATTTTGTCTGAAAAGCAGACCAAAGGTGGCAGTTTCTTGGCACGACTTTGAACACTGGATTGTAAAGGGAAACTACTCTTTCAATCTGATTTTTCATTTTTGTATGTTAACTTGCTTCCAGTATCTTGTTAGAAAGTAGATAACAGTGGCTATCATTATCCTAAAATTGAAAGAGGCAGTTTCAGGAGATGTTTTATTTAATGCATCTGGAAAGGAAAAAAGGTAGTTCTGTGGAATAGGGAGATACTGGTATGGCTTTAAACTCAGTTGACATCTGAGAAATTATGGGCATTTAATATGGTCTAGTATATTTTCTGGACTTCTCCTTTTGTCTCTCTCTCAAAAGTGAAGAGCGATGATGCAACTCCATTTTATGTTTGACATAACAAAATGCTTATTTTCCAAAAGGCAGTAACATTCAAATGGGACTATTAGCAGTATCCTGTCCTTAGGCTAGATTGGTCAGTGGAAGTTTGCTCCAGTGATGATAATGCCAGTGATTTGTACTCAATTAGCTGAGTATATTACACATTAAATTAATCTTGAGCGTTTTATGAGGGTTTCAATATATCAATAATGGTGTCTAAAATACTTGCAAGGCTTGTGCTGAGGTTCTAATTTTGGTGCTGTTTTAAAATCAGACAAATGCTTCCCATATGAGTTTTGTGTGTTTACAGTTCAGGTTCCCTGAAGTTCCTACATGACATATAGAGATCTGTGATACTTAGCAGTTACAACTATGCCATAGTGCATGTTAACAATCTGTATTTTGACCTTTCAATGATTGTGCTCTGTACATAGACTCCTGATACTGCAGATGTGGACTTCCCCATAGCTATTAAAGCAATCACCAGACCATTGCAAAGGCATAAAGGAAGTGAAGGTCAAATCACTGGCAGGGAATTCTAGCTTGCTGCAGTAATCTAAAAGGTAATGCTGGCTGAAAGAGGTACCACTTGCTATGTACATGGTGCACTGAAGAAAGCAAGGGGCTCACACACTTGAAAAGATACAGTGATTTTTAAATCTGCTGTTACAATACAGGTTTTGGCTATTTAAAGTTGAATTAATTAATGTTTTTTAAAAAAGATCAGACTATTTCAGTCATTGAATTCCATATATCAATGTAGTTTAAAATACTCTTTGCATCCTCAAATTCTATTTCTTTATTGTGATTCTACATCTTTTTGTCAAAAGATTTATCTAGTTATTATTATTGTTCATTTAGCTGTAACTAGAATTTTGGGTTGGTTTTGTTTATGAATGTCCATGAGGAATGTTCACGAGGAATGTTCACTATAGAAAACCATGCATAAAAAGTTTCCAGGTGTGCTCAGTTTTACACTTTGTTCCAGCACAGGGGCTTTGTACAAGTGTGGGTGAATACTTCACCAGAGAAAAGTTGGGAGCTTGAAGTTGATGCTTTTTACAGAAAACAGCAAACATTTTTTTCCTATTTAGTTCACTGGAAAGTTTCTATAAGCCCAAATAAATCTTTAATTTCCATTGTAAAAGTTAAAATTAAGCACTCATTTTTTTTGAGCTTTGGTCTAAGTCCTGCAGTGAGGTCTTTGTGCCTTTGTAATGGTTAAGACAAAGGTCACATTTATGTATCCAGTGAGATNCACTGGAATAGTTGCCCAGAGCAACTGTTAATTCTTCCCAGTGTATTTTCAAAACTTGAGCAGGCAATGCTTTGAGAAATGTAAGGTTACTTTGAAGTTGGCGGTATTCTACTTTGAGGGATAAACTCTAATGACCTCAGAATGTCTCTGGCAATCCATACTGTTCTGAGCTGGTATACATTACTGACTGTATATGAAGGACATCATTCAAGTCTTGCCTAGATATGGATACAACCCCTTAAAATTGTTACAGATTTTTGTAGACCCTTTGTATTTCAAACTACCTACTTAAATTTGTTTTTAAAGTCAAATCCCTAGTCCATTTAGATGCTTTCAAAATCTGATTCCTATATGAGAGCAAAAAAAGAGAAAGGATTGAAAAAATCAATTTAACCTTCAGTGTACCAGAGTATCAG
>WAAG01000042.1:1910-13335 GCA_013390105.1 Tichodroma muraria
TAATTTGAACCACTATTGTTTGTTTTCTCACTCTTTTTTCTTCGCACTTCTGTATCTGCTCCTGAAATGCCACCTACCTTGGGAAAACAGATCTTTATTTATAGTGCTGCAAAGATATTAAGGCTGCTAAACTAAGTGAGTTCTTTAAGGTTCATGGCCAAAAAGGCTGACAAAGCTCTAACTGTTTTCCTCCCCTAGAGGGAAGAAAATAAAATAGAAAAGAAAAGAAAAAAAACACCCCAAACCTGTATCTTTTGTTCTAGAAGATGATAAAAACTGCAGTACTGATCACTGACAGTAATTTGTCTCCAGTGAACTGCATGAGAAATTAATTATATGATTAGTGACAACTGGCTTTCTGTGTGGCTGGGAGGTAGCATTAAAGGCTGTAGGATTTCAGAGTTTAACAGTTGCTCAGCTGCAATGCAGGTAATTTGAATGAATTATTCTGCTTTAGATATGCAGTGTGTAGACATGCTCCTTCCTCTAAACTGGTGAAGGTTACAGTGTCACATAGTGTATCATTTCATAATCCAAATCCGTTACAGGGCACACTGGCTGAAAGCAATCTGCATTTTACAGATATTTTAGGATCTTTACATAGATTGTGAACACCAAAATATGCTCTTCCTCTGTTAGCAAGGCATTCCCACATCCTATACAACAGGTACAACCCTCTGCTCAGCCAGTTCATGCAGTCTCTTAGCCAAACATGGCTGGCTAGGATATGCATAGTACTCTGCATATGCACAGCAGTACACGTCATAAGTGTACCATACCTCAGGGATTGTTATGTTGTCTGCACAAGATGTTCTTGTTTTTCCATGTTTAATTTTGGATTTTCATATTATGGGACAATAAAGGTCAAGTTGCATGACTTTCTAAAAATAAAGTTATTAGTAAACTGTCTTCTTATATTCTCCACAGAAAATCCATATCATTATGGGTCATTTGGGTGTGATCCAGTTTATAGGGATTAAAAACAATGATAAGAAAATTAAATCACAAAATATAAATGTCTAATTTATTACCATATTGCTGGAAAACTAGAAAGAAAAAGTTGGATGTGTTTAAAACCACAATTCACTACAGGAAAAAAAAATATTTAATATCAGTTTTATCACATTTCTGATAAATAACATAATTCTGTGTAAGCAGCGCTAGTAAATAAAAAGCACTATGATTATTATTCTCTTTGTGAAATATGTACCTATTTTTGCTGTCTTTAACCTAAGAGTTTCATTATGCGCATAGTTATACCAACGCTGTGCAAGGAAATGGGATAACAAAGAAAATTTTTTGTAACTTCTTTTATTGTTAACATTTCAAAATCATCCTGAATACTGACCTTCAATAAAAGCAATGGCTCTGTATTAATCGATCTAATTTCTACAAAGGGTAGGGTCTTCCCTAAATCTTATCTTTTGAGTGTAACATTCATAGAAATACATCTTACTTAACACTCTGTTTTGCTTTTTTAATCAATGAATTGAAATTAGTATGAGAAGTTTCCTGCCTACTTCTGAATGTTATTACTATTTAAAATATTGTTGCCAACAGGAACTGAGTAGAAAGTACTTTACAAGGCTTGTAAACTGGAGAAATATTTTTTTTTTCCCTAAATCTATGCCTGGAAACCTCTTTTTTTTTTTTTTTATGTCACTGTAAACTATCTTTTAGTTAGCTATTACAGTGGATGATGTGAGATGTCACACAATTCCATCAGTCATATCAAGAGAAAGGTTTGTCACATAACTGAATGAAACAGCAAGACAGAAAAAAACTGCCGAAAAGAAAATTATGAACGTTGATCTGCTGCGGAAGGGCACCTCAGGGTACAACAAAAATAGACTTTGTTTTCTGCCACTGGCAATGAATACTGCAGTGTTCATTGTTCGTGGAAAAGGATTTTGCTGATGATGAAACCAAAATGAACACTGAGATCTCTCTGCAGAACCTTGAAGGCACTTTAGGCAACTTTGCTTGAACAGGCCACAGTTCAAAAAAGAAGGACAAAATATATTTATGAGAAGAATCCAGCAAAGAAGCCGTCTTTAAATTGTTGTGTTTTTCTCAACATGGCCATCAATTTAACCTTGACCAACTATAGCACGGATCAAAATACCAGAAAATGTAGTCTTTAATGTTATTACTACACCAACTTCTATTCCAGCTTACGGTATATCTGCATAATATAGGGGTGCTCCTTCCCATTGACTCTTGTTCATAGCAGTACACCACGTGCACAGCAGTGATAGCAATTGTGTAATGATATTTTTGTGTTGTGATTTTTCTTCTTTTTAATTACTCTGCAAGAGTTAGACTTGGAATATACTCTTGGTCTTCCAACCCATCTCCAATGGAAATTAATATAGAATGGGTGGACGAAACAATAATTTTTCCAGAAATATCACTAAGCAGCATCTGATTTATTTGATTAGATTTTGTCTAATGACTATGGATCAGTCCATAGTCTAGATGTCTAACTATAACACCATAAATCTGGATATTCTTATATCCCCATAAACACCCAGTTCCTTTTAAAATCTCAGTACAATCTTGGCTTCCACAGCTGCATATCACACTGTCTAATCCAGCATTTTTCATGCCAGTGCATTTTGATTTAGTTTTTAATTGCTTACAGGTTTTCAGAACAAACAAATTACACATATAACCAAGTAGATAAAAATCTTTGATCTGCATGAAAAATCTGCCAAATTTTTTGTCTTGTTTTGGTAAGCCTTTTCAGTGTGATAGTTTATATATGCTACTGACAGTGTTAGAACATTAAATGAAATCAAGTACTGATATCACAGATATGATAGCTATTTGACTGTTACAAAGCGGATACAGAACAATTCAAAAACTGTGCATTTTTAGAATCAGATACATACTTGTGACATTGCTGGAGCAGATAAATATATGCTCCCCATTGGATATTACAGCCATTCAGCTAGAATTTAAGGGTTTCTAAGGTCTCACACTACAGGAGATCTGTAAAAATCCAATTTACTTTCTAAGAAAGGGGTATTGGTGCTAAAATCCTGAAGTACAGTTTTTAATCATGTGTTACCTCATCAAATAAGTTTTTGGTGGACTTTGGTGTGAGGTTTTTTGTTTGTTTGGTATGGTTTAGTTATTTTGGTTTGGTTTGGCTTTTGTTTTTGTGGGTTGTTTGTGGGGTTTTTTTAGAATGGCATTAAAGATTATGCATTTCCTGAACTGGGACACTGCTTAAGAAAATAAGAAAGTGCTGAAAGTTGTAAGCCTCATGGAATAACATTCAAGGGTATGGCAGGACAGGCAAAAGTCAGGATTTTTTGTGATCTCACTCTTACTGCTATTAGGGAAGCACCATAGCAAATTATCTTCAAACCTTCCTTGCAGTTGATTTACTCCAGAAGGCATATCAGAAGTCAATTAAATGTGTCTGTGCTAGTGTCCGGTTCAGATCAGGAGGGAGTTTTGAAGCATATATTCCAATGATGCCTTTGAATGTGCCATATTTTCCATTGCAGAATAGCTCTGGGTACAAGCATCATGGCTATTGAGGAACTAGTAGTGAAGCAGTGGGCTAAGATACTTGCTGCTGTGATAAACCAACACACACATTGATAATTTGTTGCAATAAAAAGTGGTAAAGAGTGCTGAAGTAACTTTCACATAAATATTTTTTTTTTTAAATCCTTTTTTTCCCCCCATAGCAGAAACAGCTGAGAGAACAATGCATTTGCAAGAATCCATATGGGGCATGTTTTGTCATTTCCTTGAGTAGGTGTCATCCTTTGCTTTCTTTAAAGTACTTTTACTTACCTTAATAATACTAATTTAAAAAGGAAAGAAAACAAAAGTGTCCTAAATGATTGTTCTTATCAGTGTGCTGGGATTTACTCTGTCATACCCAAGAACTTGGAGATATGGAAGAAGAACAAAATATAGAAATAAGCAGGGCTTTTGTGTGGTGGTTCATTAGTAAATACAGCTGAGCCTAGTTGACCCACCTAATTCCTTCACATTGCCAACATGTCTAAGAGAAAGCAGGGCAAACTGACCAGCTATATAGAATACTAAGTTTTATTTACTATCTTGAAATTATTGTCTCTTTTATTCTCTCTTGAATCTACTAAGCAGAATGCATTTGTGTCGTGGTTTCAGTCTGAAACCAGAGAGAAATATTAATTTGGGTTGTAGTTTTAGGTTGTCAATTTAAAATTTTGTACTCAAGAGCAAAGCAGGTTCAAACTTGAAAAGAACAGTCTTTATTAACTAACACAAAAAGAAAGAAAAAAAAAAAACAAGAATTAGAATGAAACCTCTAAAACACTCTTCTTCTATTACAAAAATTTCTTTCATTCTCACTGACAACATATAGAAATCACATTTAGAATTTTCAGTCAGTTTTCTCAATTCTAGAATAGTCTTTCTGTAATTTTGTTAGGGATTGGAGTATCTCTTATTTGCTATGTAAAAAAACCAAACCAAAACAAAACAAACTTTCTATGATAACAGCTGTCTGGAACATCTGTATCATGAAATTCTTCTCATGTTCACAGTTCTTTCATAGCTGTGCTTCTGGGCCAAAATCGATGTATGGGGTTTACTTTTAAAGACAAACTGTTCAAAAACAAAGGTTCTCTTTATCTATCTTTAAGATTATTTTTATTGCAGGGAACAGAGGTTCTCTTTTTCTTCTTCATCTTTTTCTCGGGGGGCAGAATTTTCATTTCTCTGTTCAAACTTCTCAGAAATCATAGCTACTTCAACATTGGCTCATTCAATAATGCATTCTTTTGCTTAGGTTTACAATTTGAACTTTTTATATCCTCATACTTCACTATGGTTTAAAGGAAATATCTCATTATATTATAGTCTATCACTATAGCTTATAAGAGATTGTAATGTAGAAAATAAAACAACTCCTTAGCTTCCTTCCATTTAGGACATCACTTTCTTACTGACTTTGAATATCTTTATGTGGTTTCTTCTTCACTCTGTTTTTTCTCTCACTCAAGAGAGGACAGAAGTTTTCTGGTTTCATCTGAGCATTTAAAGTTAACAATGGCAGCAGCCAGGCCAAAGCAATCAGGTGATACATTCCAGGCCATGCTGGGCCTGCAGGCTTCTCTCTCTCTCAGGGCTGTGGAACCGCAGGGCCGCTCCCGGCTTCAGCCACTGGCCGGACACCTGCGGCTGGCGAGAGGGGTGCAATGGACTCCTCTCTCCACCCCTCGGTCTCATCAGGGTGAAACCAATCCCGGAGCAAACTCCACCCAGGAAGCTTGACTCCGCCAGGGCCGCTCCCGCCCGGTCTCAGTGCCATGATGCCTTATGGCCCCGGGACAGCTCTGGGAATCTGCCCCAGCGGCCACGCCACTGGGGAGGGCAGCTGGGATTCCCTCGGCTGGATCTCAGAGCCGTGGCTCAGCCCAGCCGTGGCTCAGCCCCACGGCCTCCCCTCCCCCGCCGGCCGCGCCAGGCCCGGCCCGGCCCAGCCAGGCCCCGAGGGCCACGGCGGAGTGGCCAGGCAGAGCCTGATACCTCTGCTCAACCGGGAACCAGAAGAAAATGCTTTTCCCGGGTTGACACTTAAAATGTGTATTCACAAAGGCGTACCCATGCTTTCATTGGTTTTATCAAGTGTCAATATTACACATTGACCAATCAGGGCCAAACTACAACAATTTGTCGGGTAAAATCTTAGATTTTCTAATTGCATGATAAAATGGACGTATTTTTAATTCACATCTCTATCATCTGAAGTGATTGCCACCAGGACACTGAGGGCACCTCCCCAGATCTCCTAAGTCTGAGGGTTTAGCTGTCTGAGTTGGAGGACAGCTCTGATGTTTGTAACTGTGTAGCCTTGAAACCAAAAAGTTTTTTGGGGAAAAACACCAAACCAACAACTGTGAGAGGCAGCTCTAAAAGGAGCCTTGCTGAGGGCCCTGATGGTCTTGGCTGGGAGGTACCCTTAGGCTCAGACAGGCACTTTGCGTCTTGCTGAGCCGTGGTGTAGGGACGTCCGCTCTTGGCAACATCTTGCTGGTATTGACCTGATCCCTGATGCTGATCCCACAGAAGGGAGTTTCATCCACACCAGACATTTCTGACGTCAACAAAACCTTTCTGAGTTTTCTCATGTGTTAGGCACAACAGCATGTATGCCAATATAAAATGCAATGACACAAATCACCGAAACAAAAAGTATGCAAAAGAGAAAGTGTTCTCTGCCCTCCTATGGAGATTCCCATAAATTGGAATGCACTACAGGTGTCATTGCACAAACTCTATAAGGAATGATATTTAGGAGGACACTTAAAAAACATGTGTAAACTGACTACCTGCATAGTTCCTCTCTCCTCTTAAAAAGAAATGTTTTTATCTTAAATTCAATTTATTGCGTTTAAGTTTTGCTTAAGTATTTTTTAGTGATAGGAACTAATAAAGAATATTTATTTATTTCATTCTCATTGTGAAACCTTAGAAATTAAACAACAGGTTTTCTCTTATATTAACAAATTACAATGGCAACTACAGGCTGTTGTAGAGGTAAAGATATTCTGACACGGAGAATATTAACTTTTGATGAAACAAGTGTATGATCTATTGCTGATCTTCTAGTTATGATACAGGGTTAATGTTTCAGTCTTCCACAACAATTTTTCAATAATTAAAAAACATTCAATATTTCTATTTCACAAAAATAAAAAATTGTGGGCTTATATCTTGACACTTTCCTAAATTCTCAATTTGTATTTTGTTTTTGTCTAATTACAAGACTGAACTGAACAAAATTGATTTTTATGTCATCCTTATTAATATTCATATTAACATCCTTAATACAATAGTTTGCATCAGTTTAAAGGAAAAAAAATGATCCATTAAAGGTGCTAGGCCTACAATTATTATTTGGTAATCTTCCTATAATTCAAAACATGGAACATTAAACAATGATCTGTAGATAATAGCAAAATAAAGTGTTGCTTATTTCAAGCTGCTTAATATTTAGAATACTTTCAGGGGATCTGTAAATTAATCCCTGTCTTAGTTTGGAAGACAGGTGTCTGCCAGGGAAAGCAGGAGCTTCTCTAGGAATGGAGAATGCAAAACCTCCTCCTTCCGAATTGTTAAAATTTTGAAAATTAAAGGGTTCTCAGGCAAAGATGTGAGATAGGAATAACAGTTCTTTATTACTGCGCATATCAAGATAACAACAATAACTATGGTGTTAACAACAAAAGAGAATCAGGGCCCAGTGAGTCTTTCACTGCAGGCAATTCCCCCTTTGGTGCAGTCACTGTCACAGCGGCCGGGGTGAGCAGAAAGCCCAGGGTGTCACAGCCCGAGATGTATCAGGAGCTCAGCAGGGATTGCTGGAGCTGTGGAAAGGTCCCGGCAGCAGCAGGGGGTGCGGGACACGGCATGGGGAAACCCAGAGCAGGAGCGAAGGAGCAGCTGACACGGGCACCGCGGCAGCGCGGCTCCAGCAGAGCAGGGAGAGAGCAGGATCCGAATTCCTGGGCACACACGAACAGACGGTGCTGGGTGACTCCGAGCTGGGCTCCAGTGGTGCTGGTGAAATCTCCCTGCAGTGAAAACCAATAGCCTCACTATTCCCTCCAAGAGAGCAGCTCTCCCAGTGAGAAGTGAGACCCAGGGATGCCACCCTCTCCCCTGACTTCAGTCGCTTCCTTTGTCTTTCCTGAGTACCCCTAAGTACCCAGTAATTTCTTCCCTAGCAATGTATGGGAGAAAATTCTGTAAGAAAGAATCCCAACCCCCAACAATCCCTTACCATGCAACATATCACCAATTAATTTTTGATATGACATTCATGTAATTTTTTCCTCATTGTTAGCGGTTCATAAACACGGTCAAAACAGGACTGCTCATTAATTTGTTTTTTTCTTGCCTCTAAGGGGAATTGAATACATACAATAGTGGAAATACAAATTCATGTGTGGAAATACTGCAGACTCCAATTCATCTTCTTTGCACTGTATTTCTTTCCTAGATGGTTTCCTGTCAAGTTGATGTCTTTTATCCATATGAACAATTACAAAGCAATTTTAGGAAAATGAATGAAAATCAAACACTGTCATATTTACTTATTGTATGATTCATCATATGACTTATCTATTATATTTTCTATTATGTAAAATCATTTTTGTTTGCAAGGTATTTCTAAATGGTAAATGAAAGAGTTTCTCCCCCCTCTCTCCAATGTTCAGTAGAATTATTGTTTGTTTAGACAAGGGTAGAAGCAAGGACTTGAAATGTTATGAAAGATCAAAAAAATGTTCAAATAAATTTTGGAATGTACTTGTATCCTAATGAATATTGCTTGCTTTAGGTAACTTCTCCCCTGGGCTTAACAAAGGGGACATTGTTGGTCCAAAGAGGTACCAGTGAACATCAAAAATAAATTTTGTTGAATTGCACTATTCAAATATTATGTGTGTAGTTAGTTCCATGTTACAGTTTCTGAAATAATGGAAAAAAAATTAACTTCTTATTTGACTCTAATACTAATACTATTAAATGGAATGCATAACCCAGTTAGAAAACAATTTGGAAAAAGGGGTAAATAGTGAAGAGCCAACCATATGACAATAGTGTGAATATTTGATCTACTCTTTCACATCACCGAACACAACACACAAAAAGCTCTCTTACATGTTTACAAAAGCCTTTGTACTTTTGTGTCACATAGATATGGAATGATAAAATGTAAAAATGCAAAGGTGTGTTTGCTTGCATCAGATTAGGAATTCTTTCAGTAACATAACACTCTCTTCACTGGTATATGAATTTGATAATTGAGTTTACTTTTATGCTAAATGTACACAATAAATGTTTTTATTAGTTTAAAAAGCACTTCATCCTTAAAAAATATTTTATATTTTCCCAATGAAGCATGAAATTCGGCACTCATAAGAAATAGAGTTCATGTTTACAATAACAGCACTATGTTAATCTCACTACCTTGGAAAATTTACTCATATGTTTGCTAGTGACTTGTCTGATCTTCCTGAAACCAGATATTTCCATGAATGTTCAGGAAGACTGATTTTGTCCTTATGTGCTGGACACACATAGGCAGGATAGCTGATCCCGGCTGAACAAAGGGATATTCCACACCATATGGCCTAATGCTTGGCATGCACAGCTGAGGGAAGAAGAAGAAAGGGAGGATCATTTGGAGTGATGGTGTTTGTCTTCCCAAGTTACAATTATGTACCATGGGTCCCTGCTCTCCAGGAGATGGCTGAACAAACACCTGCCTGCCCATGGGGAGCTGTAAATTAATTTCCTGTTTTTCTTTTCTTCTGTGTGTGGCTTTTACTTTATCTCTAAACTGTCTTTCTCTCAACCCATGAGTTTTCTCACTTCTATTCTTATAATTCTTTCCCCCATGCCACTAATGGGTTGTGGCAGGGTGTGTGAGTGAGCAGCTGTGTGGGGCTGGGTTTCTGGTTGGGGTTAAACCATGATTATCACAAGTAATTCTCAAAATTAGCCTAGGACCTGTGACCCTAGCATGAAAATAAGTTAATACTCACAAAAGGAAGATAAGATAGATATAAGAATGTAAAACTTTTCTTATGGATTTGAGGGAATGAGAAATAAGAATAAAGCCCTATGCCTATGTATTCAGAAGCTGAGATAAAAACTTGTTCCCAATTTGGGGGAATATTTGTTCAGTGCTAAAGTGGTTATATAAGACTTCTTTTGACAGGCACTTCTGGGTATTGCTGCATTCAGACTTAGTCACACCAAGATTTCAAGTCAAATAAACTGGAAAAAAAAAACCAAAAATGTATCGAGGTAGGTATTAAAACACAATCCCATTAAATAATGCTCAGTTTTCTGTAACTGGTTCTTCAGAGAAGAAACCTATGCACAGTTCAATGAAACTTGAAAACACCTGCAGTCCAAAAAACACCTAGGTCTGTCTTCACTTGTGCTTTTAGTTATAGCCAACCCTGATGATTCATCATGATTAAGTTCTGTGATTCCTATACAAGCTTAATTTGTTTTTCCACAAAAAGTATCTTTTCTCTTTAATTTCCTATTTATTCTATTCTTAAATGTATTTTTTTCTAGATATATTGTTTGTATCTCATGGAGAATATTTTCTTAGTTGTTCCAAGGTCATATGTATACCACAAATCAGGATATATTTGTCTACAGATGCAGATAACATCCTTTTAAAACATCATCTTCTATATGTCCTCTTATAAATGTGATTCAGAATAATTCCAATTTGGTCATGAATAAAATAGGCTTCCAACACTTCTCAGGCTCTTTTGGTATTCAATTTACCTTGCAGTGTTACAACATTAGGTAGATAGAAATATACATGTGGACATAACCAGGAAAATAAGAGTAACATGTTCAAGTGCATATGCATGTATGCACTCTGTGAATATTTTCAATACCTTTCTAACTATTCATAAATACCATCTTCAGATCTAAGTATGGTAACATAAGTGGCAGCTACTAGAATTTTTAACTTGAATTTATTTGACTCTCTTCAACCTGCAATATGATGATATGTGTGGTCAGGATCATTAGATAAACCTTGAGTTGCAAGGGACGTGCAGGATCAAGAATTCATCAACATAGAAGAAAAAGGCAGGCTGTATTTTCTGCAAATTAGGCTTCTAAAGGCAGAGCAAACAAGGATAAATGAGTGTAGGAAAGTGAATCCAGAGCAGGAACCAGAATCAGGGATGAGCAAGGATGTGTCAAGACAGGAATGAGATGAATGATTGCACCTGCACCCTAAACACAAGCTGAGCAGCCAAGGATAGAATTGTCTCAAAAAGGCACTGACCAGCTCTGAAAGCAGGCTGTGGCTACATGGGAGACTGACAGCTTCAGGGAGTTGGGTGCAGATGCATCATCCAGCTGAGGATGAAGGAATATCACAATTTCCCTATTGTCTGGTTTTTCAATCTAAACCTTCCCCATACATCCCAAATGCTACCCACAGAAGTCAAGGTTCATTACATTTTTTGGTGTGTTTAGAAAGTATAAGCAGTGAGAAAAGCTTTCTCACATGTGCAGAATTTATACAGCTTTTCTCTTTTCTACTGAGCAGAAGTGGTGAGGATATTATTTTCCTTTGAGTTCCTAATATACCCATGAGATTGTTTGAAAAAAACCAACAAGATTTTAGAAGAATATAAAATTAATTAAAGCATGGAATTAAGAGAAACAAAAGATTAAGATTACAAATTCCTTTTTTCATATAATTGGAAGGCTGAAAAACAAAGTTAAGCATGAAGAAACTATCCCTTGTATCACAGAAATATGAATTATGAATATGAATAATATGTAAAAAACAGTCAACATGACTTTAAAGTGATGATTTTATGATTTTAGCATGCTTCCTTTAAAGTGTCAAAATGCAGTGTGT
>WAAG01000046.1:1360-13201 GCA_013390105.1 Tichodroma muraria
AAAAAAAAAGGATACTCAACACCCTGGGATATCCCATCCTGGGATCCGCTTTGCCCTCCTGACCTCCCACGGGACGATTCCAGCAGAGGCCTCCCACAAGCACCTCCCAAGGCCTGGGCTGAGCTCTCCAACCTGATGGAAAAGGCATTCCCGAATTCCATGGCTCTGGGGGGGATTCAGAGCTCAGGGGTGCAGCTGAATGCAAAAGGACAGGAGGCTTGGGAACTTTGTCCCAGTTTCCAGGAGGACGCAGCAATCTGAGAATGGTTGATGCAGAAATCGGGATCCAGCCCAGGCTGTGGAGAAGGACTGGGAAGGAGGGAAGGAATTTGGCTGGTGGAGCTCAAATGGATGAATATCCATGAGTAGCTCCCAGCCAATATAAATGAAATTTTGAGTGAGGCAACACAACTTTGCTGAAGTGTTTAGGTTTGAACCCAAATGGAAATTTCACAGTCCGGTCACGTTTAAGCAAGCTGGAACAAAAAGAGCAAAATTAATTCCCTTTCCTTTGGCATCGTTTCCATGCTGAGTCTGAGTCCTCTGGCACACCTGGTGCCTCAGGAATGCTCCCTCTCCCATCCCAATGGATGTTTTCCCAAAAAAAAAAGCACAAATTCCTTCTAAAACCTTTAAATCCTCACTCCCACATCTGGTTATGTGCAGCTTTTTGGCAGCTTAAAGAGGGGGCATCTCTTGTCTGAGTCAAGGTCCCACTTCAACAGCTGAACTTGGGGGTTTTGCATCTCTGAAGAACCCATTTGTGATTTTTTTATTTTTTTTTTTTACTTAAATACAGCCAAGAAAGTGAAATGCTTTGTGCACATGTGGGGGCTTTTAATGGGTTTCAAAAAGAATTTAATGGGTTTCGAAGAATTTCATCCACGGGCTGCCCAGAAGTTGAGCTCAACCTGATGAACCTGATGGAGTGTAAAAGGTTCTTCCAGCACTGGGGCGTCAGAGTTGCTAAAAGGAGATTTTATTTTGCAAAATCTGTCTGGTCCGAAGGTGGATTTGCACTCCAGAGGAGATATTCCCAATTTTTGAGCAGGGAAAAGCCACCCCCTGTTATAGGGATGGCTGGGGGGGTCACCCCATGAGGGGCCAGACCCCATCCCCTCCTCATCCCTGCCACTTTTCAGAGGGAAAAGGCTGAAATATGGAGGAAAATCCACAGCTCAGCCATGTGGGACAGATTTCCAGATGATCCCCTCACCTGAGAGTATCCAAAAATTCACCCAGAGTCTTGCTGGAAGCACCACTTGACCCTGACGTGGGATGGGAGGAACAGCAGGGGCTCCTGATGGCTTTTCAAGGCAGGGTTTGGGGATTTGCAGCTCTGTCTGGCCAAAGCAGCTGCTTTTTTCCAGCTCTATCAGATTCAAAAACCTCACCACAACTGGTTCAGACAGTGGTTTTGTGCCACGACACGGCTCAGGATTTAAGTACCTTGGGTGTGTTTTGAGAGAGGTGACTGAGGTAAATCTTTGGGATTTGAGCTGCTTTCTGAGGTGTAATTTTCCTTTTTTTTTTTTTTTTTTCTTAGGAAGGAGCTGTTTCTCCTCCAAAATTTTGCTGATTGTTTGCCTCTTTCAGGCTGGGTGAGGCTGTTGCTCCCCTTCCCGGGAAGAACCTTTTCCTAAAATCCAGCCTAACCCCAGCTGACACAGCTCCAGCCAGTGATCACGGACGGAGGTGGGAACGGATGGATCGGAGTTTCAACAAGACCAAGGGTCACGTTCTACGCTTTGACCACAACATCCTCATGGAATGCCCCAGGCTGAAGCAGAGGGGCTGGAAAGCTGGGAAAGGCCCCGGGGGGTGCTGGTGACAGCAGCTGGACATCCCCAAGTGGGCAAGAGGCCGATGGCACCTGGATTTTACCAGGAATGGAGCGGCCAGCGGGATTAGGGACGTGACTGTCCCCTGTGCTGGGCACTGCTGAGGGAGCACCTGGAATCTTGGCCAGGTCAGTTCTGAGCTCCTCAGTTCAGGAAGGGCATTGAGGGGCTGGGGCAGGTCCAGGGAACGGAGCTGGGAAGGAGCTGGAGAACCAGGAGGGGCTGAGGGAGCTGGGAAGGGGCTCAGCCTGGAGAAAAGGGGGATCAGGGGGGCCCTTGTGGCTCTGCCCAGCTCCTGGCAGGAGGGGACAGCCGGGGGGGTCGGGCTCTGCTCCAGGAACGGGGACAGGAGGAGAGGGAACGGCCTCAGGCTGGGCAGGGGAGCCTCAGGGTGGATTTTAGGGAAAATTCCTTCATGAAAAGGGTGATTAAACATTGGAAGGGGGTCCTCAGGGCAGTGGTGGACTCACCATCCCTGGAGAGGTTTAAGGACGTGGCACTCAGGAGCCCATGTCTGGTTGGCAAAGCGGTGCTGGGCCATCGGCTGGACTCGGTGTCTCTTCAGCCTCAGTAACCCTAAGATTCCCTGGAATATCAGGGTGCGGAGGGCGATGCCCGCCCCGTGCCTCAGTTTCCCCACGGCCGGGGCGCTCCCACAGCGCGCTCCCCCAGGGGGGGCTCCGCCCGCCGNGGGCGCTGCGCCCGCCGCCCCCCCTCACAGCCCGCGCCGCCCTCTGGCCACGCCCCCCGCGGCTCCTGATTGGCCAACGCCGCCGCCGCCGCCATTTTCAACCCGCCGCCGCCGCCGCCGCCATTTCTCCCCGGGCTGAGGCGCCGCCGCTGCCAGCCCCGCTCCCGGTGCCCATCCTCATGGAGGCAGAGCCCCTGGGCCAGAAACCCCCCGGGCGGAGACGGGGCAGGGCGAGCATTTCGCCCCCGGCGGGCGGCACCCCCGGTGTGGCCGCCTCCTGCAGCCGGTAGGAGTCGCGATCCCCCCGCGTCCCACCGTGAGGGGCTGAGGGTGACTCGCGGGGCGTGGGTGCCCTCAGAGGAGACCCCGCCGGTCTCCTGGGGGAGGAGGGTCCCTTTAGCTTCCTTACTGCCTTGTGAAGGGATCTCCCGGCCGGCTGTGAGGGGATTTTTCCAGGGAAATTNGCACTCGGTTTCTCTTCAGCCTCAGTAACCCTAAGATTCCCTGGAATATCAGGGTGCGGAGGGCGATGCCCGCCCCGTGCCTCAGTTTCCCCACGGCCGGGGCGCTCCCACAGCGCGCTCCGCCAGGGGGCGCTGCGCCCGCCGCCCCCCCTCACAGCCCGCGCCGCCCTCTGGCCACGCCCCCCGCGGCTCCTGATTGGCCAACGCCGCCGCCGCCGCCATTTTCAAACCGCCGCCGCCGCCGCCGCCATTTCTCCCCGGGCTGAGGCGCCGCCGCTGCCAGCCCCGCTCCCGGTGCCCATCCTCATGGAGGCAGAGCCCCTGGGCCAGAAACCCCCCGGGCGGAGACGGGGCAGGGCGAGCATTTCGCCCCCGGCGGGCGGCACCCCCGGTGTGGCCGCCTCCTGCAGCCGGTAGGAGTCGCGATCCCCCCGCGTCCCACCGTGAGGGTGACTCGCGGGGCGTGGGTGCCCTCAGAGGAGACCCCGCCGGTCTCCTGGGTGAGGAGGGTCCCTTTAGCTTCCTTACTGCCTTGTGAAGGGATCTCCCGGCCGGCTGTGAGGGGATTTTTCCAGGGAAATTCTTCCAGGGAAATTCCCTCCCTTCCCATCTCCTAAGGGGAATTCCTCTCCTGCGGGCTGTGGGAGAATCCTTTGCCTTTCTGCCTCATGAGGTGGACGCTTCTTTCCTCAGGCTACCAGAGCTTTCCCTGCCTGTTTCCCGAGGAGGAGGGGGTTTGTAGCTGCTCCTATCACGTAATTTTAAAGGGTTGGAATGATCCTTCAGGAGCATGCAGTGCGCTTCCCCCTATCCCAGGCTGCTCCAGCCTGGCCTTGGACGCTTCCAGGGATCCCAGGAGCAGCCGCAGCTTCTTGGCAGGGAACTGGATCATCTCCCTCTCCTGGGCATAAAATCCACCTCAGCACCAGCTCTGCCTTTATTCTGATTTTTAAACCCCTGTGTGAGATGTCTGTTACTGTTACTCTGAGATACGGAACTTGGGAGATTTTCCCAAGGTCCCACCCTGAAAGAAACTTATGAAATAATTTACCCTGAAGTTCAGTTCATCTTATTTGTGTTGACCCCAAAATGTTACCTGGGTGTGTTTAGAATTTAAACGGATTTGACAGACCCAGATCAGCAGAGGTTTTGGTTGCCCTCGAGGTTAGGAAGTGACTTCTCCAAGCGTGCAGGTGATGTGGAAACTTCTTATATCTGACAGAAGTGGCTTTAGTTACCTCAGCACAGAGCCCTTCTACCTCCAAATGGACAGAAATTTGAACAGAAATTTAATCCTGGATGTGATCAGGGATCAACCTTTGCATCCCAGCTTGGCTTGGAAGGGTGGGAAATGCTCCTGCTTTTCCTCCAGCCTCGTTTTGCCATGGAAATGAGAGCGAGGGAGGTGAGTGGAGCAGTCCCTTGTTTTGAAACCTGCAAAAATTTCCCAGGGGCTGGAGCGGATGTTCTTAATTAGGCGACAAAAGCTGAGTAAACACTGATGAGCTTGGGTTTTGTTGAGTCTTGACATTGTGCGAGTTCTGGGTGGCAGAAGGGTTTAACGGGCTTTGGAAAAGAAATGCGTTCATAGAAAACGTGCTCGTGAAAAATCAAACCGGAGCTCCCTAATTAGCACGCTTCGAGAAGGTGAGGCCTGTTGGTGTGGGAGAGGCCAAGGAAACTGGGAAAAAACTAGAAAGGAATTAATGCAGGTACACGTGGACGCTCAAGGTGGTGCCAGCTCGGCACCTCTGTGGTCTGGTGATGCAGAGCCACTCACGATGCTGCTGCCTGAGGCTTGTTTAGAATGGTGAAAAAGTTTAACTGGGAGATCTCCAGCCCAGCTTCAACTTTAGGTCAGCTTGGCATTGGCTGGGTGAGCTCTGGAAACCTCCAAGGACGGGGATTTTCTTACCTCTCCCAGCTTGGTGACACTCAGTGGGGGAAAACTTTCCTTGTATTTACTGGGAATTTTCCATGCTGCAGCTTGTGCACGTGGAAGGGTCTGTTTCTGGTTTTAGATTGTGTAGACAGCCCCTAAATCCCTTTTTTCCCTTCCCCAAATCCCATTTTCCCTCTCCCAGGCCGAGCCCCCTGCTCTCAGTCCCTTTATTAATCCTGGGCATCTTTTTGCTCCAGTTGCTGTTCCATGGACTGGGAAACCCAGAGCTGCTCCCGGTATCCAGATGGGATCTCCCAAATCCCAACTGGCATCATTTGAGCTGTTGGCTTCCCCAGCCGTGCTGCTGCAAACCACCACCAACAGAATTTAAATTGTTTAATCCTTGCAGCTGTTGGGGAAATGGCAAACTAGGACAGAGTGACAGAGGGTGCTTGTTTGTTTTTAAATTAAAAAATAAATAGACCAAGATCTGGAAGCAGTTGGATTTTAAGTAGCAAGCGTGCAAAGTCTGTGTTTTATGTTCAAGGGTCTGAGTGGGATTTAAATAAAGGCCTCCACTCCCTACTAAACCCTAAACATATTCAATAAACCATAAATATATTCAATATATGCACAACAAGTGACCTCAGTCCCTGTTCATTCGCCTCAACCCCGAGTGCGTGTGCACGCATCCATGAGGGAGCTTTTGTCCCCAGCCCTGTAACCTGACCCTGGATTTGGGCCCGAGTTTGCCCAAGTCTCAGTCCAGGCACAAGCCGAGCTCTGGGAGCCTCTGGATTCCCCAGATCCTCCCGACAGCGTTGGAGGGCGAGGTAATTCCCTTTATTAGCCCTGAATTCTCAGGGCAACAACATTCCTGAGCAGTCTCGAATCTGCTGCTTCGGTGGGGGTATTTTTAAAGCGGCAAATTTCACTCCTGCGATGCTGCTGGAGGATTCCTGACGCTTCCCAAAGAGGGGGAGGTGGGAAGGGACAGGGAATCTGCAGCAGCCTCTCGTTTGTGGTGGCTAAAAAGGGAGGAGACGGTGCTGGAGACGGTGACTTCACCCAGTTAGGAACAGGGAATGCTTGAGCTGAGGGTGCTTTTCACATCTTCTCATTTTCTATTTATCGTTTTTATTTCTTTTTTCCCCCCTGGCTATGCACCTGCAGCTCTTCCATCGGGTTTCAGGTTCAAAAGTGAGAGGTAATTGCAGAGGGAGCTGCAGAGTGTGCCCAGAGAAGGAAAAATAAAGAATGAATTTCCCAAGGAAACATTCCCTCTTTTTCCAGAGTTTTTCCCAAAATCTAGCAGCACAACAAGTGGATGAGTGTTTTTCTCTCAACCTTTCCCCCCTCAACTCTTGCTGCAAGGAGATGACGAAAAAAAACCAACAAAACCTTTTATCTGGGACAGATAAAACACCATTTATTTTGGGATTTGTTTGTCTGCTCTCTAATCTTGTTCCCAACTTCCCGGTTTCTCTAATCTGGAGGTGAATCCAGGTGAAGCTCTCTGAGGGAACCCATGGCAATAAAGCTGAGGCCTCTCTCCTGCCCCAGACACTTTGTCTTTTTCCTGGAGAATGCCCCTTTTTCCTGGAGAATGCCTCTGGAGCAGCTCCTTCCAGCTGGGAAAAGGAACCCTCCAACCCCTGGAGGGGCCTTTTCCAAGCCTGGAGCTTGCAAAGTTGATTTTTATCTCTCTCCAGAGCCGACTGTTCTCTTTGACACCTGGAAACATCAACTCCAATGAGATTAATCTCAATTAATTGGCCGATTTTGGATTAAAAATCTTTTTATGAAGAGGTAGAAGGTGGAAAAGATGCTCAGGGCTGAGAGCGCCAGGCCAGGCAGCTCCTTCTGGGATCAACCCCGAGGCTGCCAAAGGAGCGGGAGAAGAGTTTTGGGTTGAGTTTTCTCCCAAATTCTCAACCTTGAGCTGCTCCCCAAGGTGGGGTCCCCAAAGCCTCCGGCCCCACTGGGGAGCTGCTTTGCTTTTGAACCTGTTAAAAAGTCAAGTTTTACCCTCCCACCTTTCCCTGTGGCTCTGGGATTGCTGGATTCGGCTTGCAGGGATGAAGAAAGGAGAAAGGTGGGATTTTTTTGGTGGCAGCCTGCGAGGTTTAACGTGAAACAAAACCCTTCCCATCCACGCAGGAATTTTGTCAGGGCGAGTTTTCCTTCTGGAGCAGCAGCAAGGAATTTGTTGTTCACTCATCACCAGGATTGGCTTTAACGAGGCATCGAGAGCGTCCTTCCTGAATTATAGATTTCAAAAAAGCTTTTAAAAATCTTCCCTGATCAGCTGCACCAGCTGCAGTAAATTCAATTGCTTTGATTTATTCCCTTGCCACATTTATCCCATTAAAGGCAGTTGTTTGTTGGCCACTGACCCAACACTGCTGTGAGGGCCAAGTGCTTTTGATGCTGATGCTTTTCTTGCCTTTCTTCTCCTTAATTATGGCTTTTCTGCCAGGGAGGTTTGTTTGCTCTTGATCTTGGCTGGGCTTAAAGCTCTGTTCCAGCAGATTTTCTAGAGCTGCTGAGAGCCTCGTGAAGAGTACAAACACCCACTTTCCTTTGCCATTATCACATCAAAGTTCACCCAAACTGGAAACTTTTCCTCCCCTGAAGAAGGTGGTGATTAAAATGCAGCATTTGAGCATAATTGGAAGCTCCAAGCTAGCAGAAAACCAAAGGCTCCAATTCCCAGTGGGTTTTTTGGTTTTTTTCCAAAAGCAGCTTGTGAGTGTCTGGAGAGTGAGGGACCCACAACCACTGCAGACAGTTTTCCTTCCAGAGGCCTCAAACAATTCCCAGGAGACCAGAGTGTCCCAAATTATGAATCCATATTTTGGCCTGAAATTACTGGAAAAGACTACTGATACTTTGGGAATCATTCATTTAAAAAAAAAAAAAAAAAGAAAAGAATTTTTAAGGGTTAAGACCCAACTTGTGTCCTTTGTCCCTTGGGCTTCTCTTCAGCTGTCCTTGGCCTAAGAATTCCACAATCTTCCAGCAACTGGGAAGAAATTATCCCTAAAACTGAGTGGAATCATTCATTAAAAAAAAATAAGAATAATTTTTAAGTGTTTAAACCCCACTTGTGTCCTTTTGTTCTTTGGGCAAGAATTCCCAATGTTCAGCAACTGGGAGAGGGCTGGGAAGAAATTATCCCTAAAGCTGAGTGGATTTGGCTGTGATCTTGTGATGTTATTTCCTGCTATAGAATAATGTTCAGTGAAACATTTGAAGGTCACTTTTCTCTTTCCCTACATTTTCAGAGGCAGGGTTTATTCAAATCCTATTAAGTGGGATGAAATCCTGATTTTACTGGGCACCTCTTGGAGCAGGAGAACTCCCTCGTACCTGGTGTTTTCCTCCAAGGGACAAAGGAGGTGTGAGCAGCTCTGAAAGTGATGCCTGGGTTTTTTGTTAGGCTCTGTGAAATGTGTTGGAACCCGGGCAGAATGAATAAACCCGGCTGAAGGATAATTTCATCTCCTTTTGGTGACCTCTGAACATGAAATGCTGCTAGTCCCTCTGGAATCTCTTCCATTCCCAGTGCATTTTGGTGTTTCTCAGCGCTTGGAAATGCTGGAAAAAGGAATTTTCTCAGAGGAAAGATGAGATCAAGATAGGAGAAAGGAAAAAAAAACAAACAAACCTGTAAAGTCTTATTTTTAAGCCAGCACCAGTGATTAAAACCCTGGAAAACCTTTCAGCCCTCATCATCCCTCGGTGTAAATGTTGATTGTCTTAACACCAGGCTTTTAATTACTTTATGCTGATGATAGACTGCTCATTATTGTCTTGTAAACCTGGAGTCAAGCTACACTTAACAAATAATTATTTTAATTAATCTTCCCTCACAAATCATTATCCTCAACATCCAGTTGTCTGTGCTGCTTTAATTAATATTTTCAGGGCAAGCTCACCTCAGGTGCTTTTTCCCATTTGCAGAATGGGAAGCCTCAAAAAGGGGATGAATTTCAGATGTAAAAAAAAAAATGAGGAGAGCATCTCTCCTGTAAAAATGGTGATAAGGATGAGCCCTTCAGTGCTTTGTTATCCAGTGAAATAAAAACCCAGAGAAGATTCTTAGATTCTTCCTCATTTTCCTTGTCAGGAGCTGCAGTAATTCTCAATAAAAAATTACTTCATTTATAAATCAAAAGCACTTGCAGCAGAGCTGGGTATTGCTCTCCTGGTGTCTGAGGCAGGTTGTTAAAATATTCTTTCCAAACCAACTCGTGATAGAAAATGAGCACTTTCCCCGCTCAGCCAGGAGTGGAGCTCACAGATGTTCCCAAAACAGAGCCTACAAAAGATTTTCCTCGTGCTCTGACAGCTGACAGATCTGTTTCTCATCTCAAACCTCTTGGAATTTGCTGTGGGAAGAGATAAAAAGTCTCTCAAAAAAAGATTCCCATGTGCACCAGAGCTCTGTGGACTGGGCCTTGCTGCTTTTACAAGGAAAAGCACCTGATCCTCATAATCCAGGAGAAGTGGCTGATCCCAAATGATGGGAATCATTCAAGTGAGAATCTCCAGGGGTGCTCCAAAGTGGGCTGGAGGGTGCAGAAAATATCTGTTAATAGGAATTATTTTATATAAGGTTTGGCAAGAAAGTGTGCAGGAGTTTTCCTGACTTTAAATCAGGAATAAACCAGAGAGACAAGCCTGGCTAAACCAAACACTGAGCTGAGTTTAGCTGGAGGGAAAGGCTCCATCTACCCCTGGTTTTATTTATTTAATCCCCTCCTCAACTCCAGAAACGACAGCCCTGCACTCATTCCCTACTGGATAAAAAGGAATTGTAAAAATTGAGTTTTAACTCTCTGGGAATGTGGGGAGAGCACCTCAAATCATCAGGATCTCTGCTTCCCTGGCTTCACAAAAGCCTTGGAGCTGCTGGATTTGAAATACTCCATCAATTAAATATCTGAAATATTCCATCCATTCCTGTTTAAACCCCCCTCTTTGAAGGGGTTTCATCTCCCCTTGGATCGACACATAAAGAGGGAAAATCAGTTCTGGTAAACAAAGCTGAGCAAATTTCTGAGGGGTTGACAAGTGACAGCCTCCAACCCTTCTGCTCCTGAGATGTTTTCCTGGAGCCCTGGATTTGGCAGGATTGCTGTTAACCTCTGGAATTGCCTCTCAGGAGGTGGAATTGGGGTCAGGCTGGAGGCAGCAAAGTCAGAGCCCTGGGGAATTGGTGAAGGGAAACTGGGGAGAAATAAAGGTGGGAAGAGAAGAGGAGGAATTCTGCAGTTTGCTCAGGATGATGGGAAAAGGACGGGATTGTGCTGCTGTTCCATCAGTGGAAAACTTGTGGGGCAGCTTCAGCTTCCACCTGGATCAAGCTTTTCCCATGTCAGAGCTTTGTGCTTTCAATATTCCCATTATTCCTGTTCCTATGGAACATGCGCCCAAGAGCTGTCTGGAATGGGCCTCGCCACTTTTCCAGGGAAAAGCACCCAATCCCTAAAATCCTGCTGCTCTGGCCACAGCAGGACTTTGAGGAATGCTCAGTTCCCATCCCACATCACCCCAAGGCTTTCACTTGGGCTTGGATTAGGAATTTTTCCTTCATTTCCTTAAGTTTTCATTTTCTTTGTCTCCCCAAAGTTACGCCAGGTAAACCCCGACCTCTAAGATTTCAAAACGTTCCTTCTTCCTCTGGCTTGAATTTTTTGGGAACAGCATGGGAGCAAATGGCCATTTCCCAGAAATCCAAAGTGAATTCCCAACTCGAAAATTCCCTGCAGCTCCTATGAAATAATAAATCTGCCACGCTTCTCTTCCACTTCCCAGGAGCAATTTCTTTAACACCAGGGCAAGAGAAATGCAAAAACTCCTCTGGATCTTCCTCGTGTCTTCAGGAGGGTGATGTTCTTTAATTTTGCTTTTAAATACCAGGGGGTTTGTTCCACCACTGTGTTTTTTAAAAACATTCAGGATGAGCTGCAGGGAAGTTTTTATTGCCTGAAAAGAAAGATTTCCTCGGTCTTTGCCTGGCTTGATTTTGAAAATGAATTCCTCAGTAAGGGCTCGTTTTTGCTGGAGACTTGGGGGTAATCATCCCAAATCTGTATTTATTTCTAGATTGTGGGAGATGATAATGATGGAAATGGGGTCCCTTGGGAGTTCTAGTGGATGGTGCTGTTTGTGGGAATAAATTTGGGAGCCAGGGACCGGAAATTCAGGAATGAGGGAGGAATCTTGGTAAAAAAAAACACCAGAGTTTAGATCTTAAAATTATTAATCTGGGACCACCCAATTTTACAGACGTTTTTGGTACTCAGAAGTCGCCATCACTGCTTTATTTCCTGATTTCAGTTTCTTTTCTTGGTGGGGTTTTCACCACAAAAAAAACCAAAACAAACAAAAAAAAACCCCACAAAAACAAACGACCTTTTAAAACAGAGCTGAGATATAAAAGCAAATTCAGTGGAACTGATGGCAAAATTCCCAGTATTTATCCCTGATTTTACCAGAATATTCCATGATTTTTCCCTAAACTGCTTTGTGCAACGGATTGGCTTCAAGTGCCAGGCAATTTGCCATGGGATGTTCCCTTTTTGGCTGATTTACAAGAATTTCCCCTCTGGACACTGGGAAAACTTCACCCCTATTTGACTTCCATCACTTTTTGCATTTTCTGTTTGTTTTTGTTTTTTTTTTCCCTTTTTCCTTCCTTTTCTTTTCCTGTCAGTATTTTCCACTTGTTTCTGCCCCTCTGCTCTCACCTGAAGGAACAGCAGGAAATTTGGAGCATCAAACCCCAAAAATTAAAGGAAGTTTTCAAAATGCCCAAGAAAGGAAAGCAGAGATAAAGCAATAATATATGGAAATAAGAATTATTCCCAGAAATGATTAGGATAACAGGACTGGGAAGGAATGGTCAGTTATTAAAAGGTCTTAAATTTAAAGTTTAATTTATTTATTTTAAAT
>WAAG01000046.1:13384-28570 GCA_013390105.1 Tichodroma muraria
AGGATTTATGCTCTGAAAACATAAAACACATCCACGAGTCCTGCAAGCACCACGCCTGCCCCATCCTTTATTTTGGGGAAGCCAAAGAAAACCCAGACTAAACAACAACAACAAAAAAAAAAAAGGCATGGAGCCAAAAAGATCTTTGGAATTGCAAATCCAGGTGGGCCCCACCTCGTGTGGAGGTGGAGGAACAACTCCAGCCCAAGTTTTCCTGCAGGTTTTAGCAGGCAATTCCAAGGATAAACAGCACCAGGAGCCGGGATGGGCCTCTGGTGTCTCTGAGGTGGAACAGTTCCTTCACAGAGGAGAGGAAAAGCTTAAAAACCCCAGAAAAGCCTCGTGGAGATCCATCCTTGAGCGTGGGGAGTGGAGGTTTAATAGGAAAGGTTTAAACAGGATTCCCTTTCCTGGGCATTATTCCAGAGGTTCCAAGGTTTGCATCCCACTGATACAAACAGGAGCTCCTGGGAAGGCAGAGACCTCCCAGGGCCCTTGGGAAGAGGCTCAGGCTTCTCCTTTTCCCTCTGTTTTTTCCTGGAGCCCTTTCTCCTTCCTGAAGGACTCCGGGGCCACTTCTGGCTCAGGCAGAGCTTTACAAAAATTCCTTTTTCGTTCTCTTCCTTTCCCTCTAGGTGAAATCCTTCCTTTCCCTCTAGGTGTCACCACTGGATTGGGAATCAGAGCTTTCCCTTTCAGTTCCAACCACAGTGTTGGAATTTCACTCCTGCCTTGAGTGGAATATTTAATATTTCCAGTAATTGACCAGTTGGGAGTGACTTCGTTTTACCAAATCAAACGCAGCAAGGCTGAAAGGAAATAATTCCTTAATACTTCAAGGTGACTTTTTTTTTTTTTTTTTGCCTTTTCCTGCACTGAGTTAATATTTACGGAAGATTTGGGTTGGAAAATCCCAAGGGATTTTAAGAACCTTAAAGCTCATCTCGTTCCACCCCTTACCACAGGCAGGGACACCTCCACAAGCCCAGCTTGCTCCAACCTGGTTTTAAATATCCACAAATATCCTTAAATATCCACACTGGCCGCTGCCACGGCCCTTTCCCGAACCTTTGCAACTCCAAGGTCACCTGGGGAGGGGAGGAAAAAAAAGAAAGGAAGCAGGTGAAGGTGTCCGGGATGCTCCAGGCTCCGAGCACGTGGGTGGGCTGGGAGTGTTCCTCACCTGTGTCTCCACTTAAAAGCTCTTGTGCAAAAGTTGTCTGGGCGGTTTGTGAGAGCCCCGAGTCTGCTGATCCCCAGCATCAGAGAGACCACAAAAGTTGATTGCACGAAGGTGCGATTAAACTGATTTCCCTCCCACACACCCAGCGAGGCCTTGAGACTTTGGAACTGCCCCGTGTGTGGCTCGGGGAGAAGGATCAGTGACAGAGCTTGGCTCACTTTAAGCTGGGGTTTAAAGAGGTTTTCCGGTGAATCCGAGTTTAAAGCTCTGCACGTGAGGTTTTCAAGTGAAAATCCGGGTGGTTTCTTTAATTCCCGCTGTGTTCATGAGTCCCTTAAACTCCTCCCGTGGCTGCCCCTGGATCCCTGGAACGTCCAAGGCCAGGTTGGGAGCACCCTGGGATTCAGGGAGGTGTCCCTGCCCGGGGAATTGGAGGAAATTTTTAAGATCCCTTCCGACCCCAAACCGTTTTATTCTGACCTGGTTGAAAAATATTACCCAGAGTACAAGGAAGCATTAATGAATTCCTTAATGAGCTGCACTCAGGTTCCTTCACAGATGACCTTGCTGTTTGTTCCATGGCACTTTGCACCGTGATCCTGGCAGCAGCTGCCTCGGATATTGCTGAATTCCTTGGTTATTGCAGAATTCCTAAAAAAACTGATTTTAAAAAATTCCTCGGTAATTTTGATTTTTTGGTGATTATCTCCTTGCAGCGGGGCTGTTGCGCTGTCACTCATCCACATCAGGGGGCAGCTCTGAGCTTGCTCTGCAGCCCAAATCCATTTTCTTTGTGTGTTTGTGAATAATCTTTAGAACAGACCGATTAATTTTCCTACTCACTGTCCAGGAATGTTCTCCTGAACGTGAGGAACCACTGGTTGAGCCGAGGGAGATTTAATAATGGTTTTCCTGTGGCCATGTCTAGCCGACTTTCTCCTCTCTAAAAAAAAAAAATAATTTAAAAAAACCTGCTTTTTCCTCCTGCCCTGGGAGATTTATTTTGTGTGGGGGCGGTTGGTTTGTTTGTTGTAAGAACTGGAAATTACTGTAAGGCTTTAATAAAACTTCTTTATTACTCTCTGATTAAAACTTGCAAACAAACTTCAGGTGTATTTATATTTCTCCCATGGAGAGAGATAAGAGGCCCTGAGCTCTCCTCCTTTTCTCCTCGTGTTTTCTGCCTTGGCCTCTGAGCTGCTTTTCCCTGCCAGGCTCCATAAAATTCTCCCTGGAGGCAGCAGTTCCTCGTCTGCTGCACTATAACTGCATTTTCCTGCTTTTCTTAATCCTTCACTCTTGTTTTGTCTGAGTTTCAAGCTCTTTTTCTCCTCGCAGGCCTTTCTTTTCTTTGTCCTTTATCTGCTCCTGCCTCCAAAACCTCCACGGGCAGGTAACCAAATAAAATCCAAGATTTTCATCCCCACCAAGAGATTTTCAGTCAAACCTGATCCCTGCCTCCATCCATGTCTAGATTAGGAGAAAAGAAGGGACCTCAAACTGGAAAAACCATCCAGGACCTGAACCAAATCATTGCAGAGCTGATTTTCCTCTCCTGATTTCCCTTTAGGAAGGAGAGGAGGCTCTTTTTTACCTCCTTGCAGGCCTTTCTTTTCTTTGTCCCTTCTCTGCTCCTGCCTCGAAAACCTCCTTGGGCAGACAACCAAATAAAATCCAAGATTTTCATCCCCACAAGGAGAATTTGGCTTCCAGCCTGAGTCTGACCTGATCCCTGCCGCCATCCATGTCTAGATTAGGAGAAAAAAAAGGGATCTCATACTGGGAAATGGATCCAAAACTTGAACCAAATCATTGCAGAGCTGATTTTCTTCTCTTGCTTTCCCATCAGGAAGGAGAGGAAGGTCACAGGAAAATCGGGAGGTGTCCAAACATACACAGAGGGGCAGGGAGGGTGCAGGAAAACTTATTTTGGTTTTATTTTGGGGTTCTGTGAGTGCAGGTTTAGCTCAGACACAGATCCCAACACCATTCCCAAAATTCGAGGCTGAAATGCTGCAGGGGAAGGGAATCCAGGAACCTCCAACCTGCCGGAGAAGGGAGGTGGTTCAAGGTTAAAACAGCCTGAAGAAAGGGAATTTATCTCGCCTAAGCACAATGGAAGTGCTTCAGGTGGATTAAATCAAACAGAGCGAACCGTGCTGGAGCACAGGAGCTGCGCTGGCTGTGTCACCTGAGCCCGGGTCACTGCTGCTGGCTCCCAGCCCTGCCTGGCCGATCAGCTCTAAGCGTGTTTACTTTATTTGCATTTAGCGAGGGCAGAATGAAAGGGACTGCCCTGCCTGGAAAAGTAAAAGCCTTGAACAAACCCTTTTGTCGGAGCAAAGTACACCTTCAGCTCCTTGTAATGTTTAAATATTTAAAAGATGAAGTCACTCGGTGCTGCTTTACCACCCTGGTTCTCTTCCATTTTCCCCTCAAATTGTACAGACATCACAATCCCCAGCTCCACCCTGCAGCCATTTCCTGCCTCGCTGCTCTTTTCTGATTATTCTTTTGCTCCTCTCAGCTCCGTTTTCTCCTCCAGGATTCCCAGACTGTTCTCCTGCCCAAATCTAGCCCTGGCCCCGTTTCTTTTTTCTGCTGTGGGATAAATGCTAATCCCCCTCAGCAATGCAGGGCAGCTTTTTATAGCCCTGCAGAAGCCAGCGAGGTGAATTTCCCCAAGAGCGAGGCTCCCTCGGCTCCAGGTGCTGCTCCCAGCAATGATTTGGGTGCTAAATAGGACGAGGCTGACGTTTAGTGAGGCTCCTTTCTCCTTCACTCCACCACTTTTGGGGTTTTCAGCTTTATCTGACAAATCTGTCGACTTTTCCAATCCTTGTCCATCCTGATCCCACCAGGATAACTTTTGGCAGGAATCCTGCAGCATCTCTGGGGTGTTCCCACCACTGAAACTGGCAGGGAAAAAAGGGTTTTGACCTCCCCCACCTCAGTCCCACTGAATTTTATGCCTTCTGCAGGACTGGAAAAATGCTGCCTTGGATCATTTCAAATCCGAGCTAAAAAAGGGGGATTTGTGTCTGTCGGCACTCAGTGTGTGTTTTCCTGTGGGTTCTCTTGTGATAACTCCTGATATTTATTGGATCAAGCTCAGTTCCCACAAGAACTCAAAATAGTTGTCTGGATTTGAAGCAGCGTGGTCCTCCTTGGCTCCCAGGGCTTGTGGGCACTTGGAATTCCTCTGGCCAGACCCCTCTCCCCAGGGAACGCTCAAAATAGGGATCACAGGGGAAGGGGCTCACGGGGGTGACACTCGGGGATGCTGAAATCCCACTGATTCCAGCTGAACTGTCTGGAAATGTTCAGAAATCTGAGCGTTCTCACGGAGCCCTCGAGAGGCTGCTTTTGTGGGAATGAAGAAAAGTCAGGTAAAGTTAATTTGGAAGGGTCAGTGGTTCATTAAAGCATCCAGAGAGCTTCACTCTGGTCCATAAAAACTCCGTGAAAATTCTCTATCTCCCAATCCAGTCTCTGCGGGACACTGCTTGCCTGGAGGCATTCCTGTTTCCAACATTTGCTTCCCTTCTCTTTCCTCCCTGGGTACACTCCAGATGCCTCAACCTTCCTTCATGGCATTTTCTAACATCTTTGCGTTGACAAATCTGCTTTTATTTTGATTTTATTTTGATTTTCTTTGTACTGCTGGTGGTTTCTCTAGACCACAGAACTCCCTCCTGACCTTGGGACTAAAATTGCTGAAGAACTATTTTGAGTAATCTTCAGTCAGGCTTTATTCTAAGCCTTCCCAAGTACCTGCTATCAATGTCCAGCTAGGATGACACGAGCAAGCGAGGCAAAAATGGATTTATGAACGTTATGTCTAGAAATTTCAGGAGCTGGTGCCTCCTAACCGAGATTCATTTCACCTAAAAGCCGATCGCTTAAATCTGAGCCTCACCCAGGGTTCCTTTATAGCCCCTGCAGCAAGAGAGGCGCCTCAGGGCAGCTTCAAATGCTTGGCTGGAGGTGTCACCGTCCCTGCAGGAGTGACAGGAGAGCCTGGGCAGCTGCTCCCCGCCGGGGGTGACAGATGAGATCAGCCCCGGCCTGGAAAAGCTGGAAAAGGGGAGCTGAGCTTTGCCACGTGGCGATGTCCGTGGGGGTTATTTCTGCTCTGGGGTTCCATGAGCGGCATTAGCCCCACGCTCCTCGTTCAGGGCTGGTTGACAAGGGCCCGCTGCACCCAGATTTGTGCTTTGGCAGCTTTTGGGATCCAGCTCTGGGGACTTCTGGGATGCTGGGCTCTGCATCTCCTGTGCCAGGGCTGCTCCTGCTGCACCCAGATTTGTGCTTTGGCAGCTTTTGGGATCCAGCTCTGGGCTGCTCCTGTAGCACCCAAATTTGTGCTTTGGCAGCTTTTGGGGGATCCAGCTTTGGGATGCTCCTGCAGCACTCAAATTTGTGCTTTGGGGCTTTTAGGATGCAGCTTTGGGAATTTTTGGGATCCTGGGCTCTGCATCTCCTGTGCTTTGGCTGCTCCTGCAGCACCCAAATTTATGCTTTGGCAGCTTTTGGGGGATACAGCTCTGGGAACTTCTGGGATGCTGGGCTCTGCATCTCCTGTGCCAGGGCTCCTGCTGCACCCAGATTTGTGCTTTGGCAGCTTTTGGGGGATTCAGCTCTGGGCTGCTCCTGCAGCACACAGATCTGTGCTTTGGGAGCTTTTGGGGGATCCAGCTCTGGGAACTTCTGGGATGCTGGGCTCTGCATCTCCTGTGCCAGGGCTGCTCCTGCAGCAGCGACAGACCTTGTGTGGATGCTGAGGAGCAAAATATTTTGGCAGCAGCTGCGTCGCTTCTTCCTCCGCCCTCCCCTCCTCCTCCTGCTGCTGCTCCTCGGTGTTTGCATCACAGCCCTGGAAAGGAGAGCACAAATAGCTCCTGGAGTGGGCAGATCCTCGGAATGTGCTTACTCATGGAGCAGATGATGCTCCTTCCGTCAGCAGCTTTCATTTTTCTCTCATTCAAGGAGAAAGTTTTCCTCTTTCCGGCGATGGATTATCGCCACAATCCTATCTCACCTGCTTGGGGAATGGAGTTCTCTGCCTGTGTGGCGAGGAGGGTTTATTCCTGCCATATTCCAAATCAAAACCAGGGGTGGAGGTGGATGTTTGGTGAGGGGAGAGCTGGGGATGCTCTGAGGCATCACTGGCATCGGGAGGTTCGTGGTTGTTGTGATAGGTACAAATTAAAGGGGAAATTTAGGTTAAATATCAGGAAGAAATTCCTAACTGTGAGGGTGGTGAGCCCCTGGAACTGAGGTTGTGGCTGCCCCTGGATCCCTGGAAGTGTCCGAGGAAAGTGGAGAAGAGAAGGCTCCAGGGGAACCTTGGAGCTGCTTCCAGAGCCTAAAGGGGCTCCAGGAGAGCTGGAGAGGGACTGGGGACAAGGCCTGCAGGGACAGGACCCAGGGAATGGCTTCAGATTGGAAAAAAGGGGAGATTGGGGTGGGATTTTGGGAAGAGTGGGCTGGAATTGCCAGAGCAGCTGGGACTGCCCCCGGATCCCTGGCAGTGTCCCAGGCCAGGCTGGACACTGGGGCTGGGAGCACCTGGCACGGTGGGAGCTGTCCCTGCCATGGCAGGGGTGGCACTGGGGAATCTTTAAGGTCCTTCCAACATCTCCTGCCCACTGATGCTCTGTCCTTCAGCTTGGCCATGGATTCATGGAGTGCTCCAGGAATCCTCCAGGATCCCTGGCTTTTCTCAGGAGTCCAGATTTCTGGGCTATTCATGGAGCACAGTGGCAGCTCCAGACGGGCAGTGCAGCTGCAGAGTTATCCCAGCTCCATGATTTCACATGGAACCTCGGCTGCTGCTGCCAGTGCCAGTGTCTGTGGAGCTGGGACATAAAAGAAATCCCTGGAATAACAACCCCACAGGGATTAAGGACCTTTGTTACCTGGTTCATGTCACTGCTGAGCTGCTCTGCACTAACTGAAACACAAACATTGCAATAACCTGGACAGCTGGAAAGGGATTGGGATGGGAAAAGAGGAGCCTTGAGTGTCCTTTTTCCATAATGGCAATGGGGAATAGAGGAGCCTTGAGTGTCCTTTTTCCATAATGGGAATGTGGAAAAGAGGAGCCTTGAGTGTCCTTTTTCCATAATGGGAATGTGGAAAAGAGGAGCCTTGAGTGTCCTTTTTCCATAATGGGAATGGGGAAAAGAGGAGCCTTGAGTGTCCCTTTTCCATAATGGGAATGTGGAAAATGTGGAAAAGAGGAGCCTTGAGTGTCCCTTTTCCATAATGGGAATGGGGAAAAGAGGAGCCTTGAGTGTCCTTTTTCCATAATGGGAATGGGGAAAAGAGGAGCCTTGAGTGTCCTCCTGAAAAGATCTTTTTTCCCTATGGAAAGCTCTGCCTGTCAGCCCTGCCAGGGAGCTTTGGATTTACTTGGAGCAGAGGGGGGAGGGAAGTGTGAAGGCAAAGTGGGAGGAAAATGTTTGGATCAGAAGGGAAGTGTGTGGTGGGAAGATATCCCTGAATCCTCCGCTGGAGCTGCTGCTGTGCTGGCAGTGGAGAGCCCGTTAATGGGGAGGTCAGGAGGGTGATTATTCTGGGATGTCTGTGCTTGTTTAATCTCCTCAGGGCTTATCTCAAGTTCAGGGATTGCTGCTGGGATATTCCAATACCTGCCAGGAGCAAACAAACCCTCCTGCCTGGAAAATCGCTCTTTGGCCAGTCTGTGCAAATCCCATAAAACTGACCACAAATCCAATGTTCTCTCTCTAATTCCAACCTGCCCAGAGCGTTCTGGAGGCGCTTCCTTTGAGAGGCAGAGCTTGTGCCAAGAGAAAAGAACAAAATAATGGCAATTCCAGAAAAGTACAGGGAGTCCTCAGCTCCACGGGAGCTGCTCGATCCCATCCCCGCTTAACTCCTACTGGAAAGCTGAGCCTGCTGCAATTCCTGAATTGGAATTACAAATTATTGCAGTTTTCAAACCACACTTCCCGAGAGCCACCCAGCATTCCTGTTTAATCCTCTTGGCTCCCTCTTGAATTAGGGCTGCAAGGATCCCACCTGAACTCCAGCCTGGGCTCACCCACACCATTTTCCCGTTCAATGAAATTAAAATATTGAGTTCTTCTGTCTTGCTTTTAGATATTTCAAAAACCTCTGTCAATAGAGTTTTCTTCAAGCCAAGCTTTTCCCCTGGAGCTTTGCAAGATAAGGAACCCTGACAAGCCCAGCCTAAGTGCCCTGAGTCAGGCTTTGTTTGCACACAGCTCTTCCAGCAGCCAAGGCCTCTGGATATTGTGGAAACACCAACTCTAACAAGTTGAAAACCCTTTTTTTTTTTCCCCCCGCAGAAAAGCTTTAAATTAAAATTCAAAAATTCTTTGTGGAGCTTTCTTATTATTATCATTCCAAGCATGATTCACTGATTGTTTTGGGGGGAAAAAACCCTAATTTTAATCTGTTCCTGTTCTGTTCACCATCTTAAAACTGGTTCATATTTAAGAACATCTTGCTCTGAAAACACCAATTAACCAAAAGGAGGTTGGAAGTCAGAGGGGAAGGAAACACAAAATTGCTGCCTAGCCTGAAGAATTTATTTTGGAACTTCCAAAAAATTCAGAGTCCTGCCAGATCAAAGCATTTCTGCAGTTTCCTGGAGAAGTCATCAAAAAGAAGGGGGGAAAAAAAGGGGCCAGGCTGTCGAATAATGCTGACTGGGCAGTGCTGATTTACAGGAAAAAGGGAGGAAAAACGACATTAATGGGAATTGGCTCTGCTGTGCCTCACCCTGTGACTGATGGAAGCTCTTTGCACGCCCTTTGTGGCTTCTTCTGCATTCTTGCTGACCCCAAAATCTCATTTTTGGCTTTCCCCCCGCCTCCTTTCTTGAAACCAAACAGCAAAAATCAACATCCAAAAACCCCAACCTGTATCTGGTGAAGACAAGCCATGAAAAGATTACGACCAACGTAAGACTTGATAGGGAAAAATCTGCTTTTCTTTTTGCCAAATAGCTTTAAGATTTGGGGGTGGTTTTGCAGTGCTGTTGAACTTCTTTCTCTGGGAGGTAAATCATCAACCTCGCAGTGAAATTCCCAGGACAAATTTGGCCAAGTGCTGAGTGCTTCCACAGGATCCTGGCAGGAGGATCCCGCTGTTTATCCAAGGAAGGTGGGGAACAATGAGCGTTTCCTGCGCCGCTCTCAAAGCGAAACAATCGAGCTGCCCACTCGCCTTTATCAATTCCTTATCTATTAATTACCCAAACTTCCTCTATTAAGATTATTGGGGCCACATCTCCTCCTCTGCTATGTTGCCAAACGGGTTTTGCTTTCAGGGCTTTTCTCTCTCTCGGCGTCAAATCCAACTGGAATTTTCTCTTTTAAGGTTAAAAATATTCCCTCGTATAAAAATACACCATCAGCATGGCAATCTCTGTTTGAACAGAAAGATTTTTCTCTTGGCAGTGTCATCATTTGCTGGGAAAAAGCCTGGAACATTTCATTTCTTGAAGCAAACAGAGGGTACCAAAACAGAAATGTTTGTTCTTTTCTGTACAAGGTTGCCCTGAGTTTGGAGGGATTTGTTTTGCCTCGACGTTTTACATCCCCAAAGTTTATTTTTGTGCCTTCTCGTAATCCTGAACTCCTTAATCACTCTGGGGTGTGAATCAGCTTGCCCTAATTAACGCTTTCTGCTCCTGCTGAGACAAGGAGAGAGGCTCTGGCTGCTCGTCCTGCCTCAAACACCGAGATCCTGCCGCACACACAATCCTCGAGGATCTTCTCCAGGGAAGCGACCTGCCACAACCTGAGCCTGTTTGGGTGACAGTGGCACAGCGGGGATGTCCCTCCTGGAGCAGCTTCCCGGTAAACAGAGCCATGAACTCCAGCTAGCACCAGCTGGACACTTTATTTTGTTCTCTTCAGATCCTGAAATATTCCAGCCAGGCGCCTCTGAGCTCGGTTCAATCCATCACGGAGTGTTTTGAGCACCGCTCAGCTCTGCTTCTCTTCACATTGATTTGTGGAGGGAAAACTTCCAGGATGGTTCCAGGTCATCAGCCATGACCTTTGACTCACCTGGACTGGCTTCAGATCCATGCCAGGGATGCCCCCTGAGCAATCCTGAGTCAGCCCCAGCACAGGATCCAGGAATCCACGTGGGATCAGGCACGTGACTCAGCTGGGACTTGGAAAGGCTGCAGGGAGAGAAAACCAGCCCAGGCCTGGTGCCACTGCTCAGGACTGGAATGGACCACATCATCATCATCATCATCATCATCATCATCATCATTTCTGCTTTGCTCTCGTCTCATCTGACTCCTCTAATTAAGCTACCAAAGAGGAAATCATGGAATGGTTCGAGTGGGAAAAGACCTCAAAGCCCATCCAGTTCCCACCCATGGCAGGGACACCTCCCACTGTCCCAGTGTCCCAGGCTGCTCCAGCCTGGCCTGGGACACTGCCAGGGATCCAGGGGCAGCCCCAGCTGCTCTGGCAATTCCAGCCCAGCCAGGAATTCCTTCCCAAGATCCCACCCAATCCCTTTTGCCCAATCTGAAGCCATTCCCTGGGTCCTGTCCCTGCAGGCCTTGTCCCCAGTCCCTCTGCAGCTCTCCTGGAGCCCCTTCAGGCCCTGGCAGGGGCTCTGAGCTCTCCCTGGGATTTTCCCTTCTCCAGGGGAACATTCCCAGCTCTCCCAGCCTGGCTCCAGCCCTCCCATGCAATTCCCTGGGGTGGGGAAGCTCTGCAGAAAGGATTCTCCTGGTGGCTTGGAGTCCCCAAGCCCGCAGCGAGCCAGCAAGGAGAGATCTCTGCTCCATCCCCCCCTCCTGCTCCTGCTCCCGCTCCGACCAACAGGAAATCCAGCAGCGGCTCCAGGAGCCCAAGTGCTTCTCCTGCAGGGACCCACAAACGCTCCCCGGGGCGCATTCCCTGCGGGAATCTGCACTTGCAGGCAGCTCACAGGGAGGGCGGGATGATCCCAGCCCTGGATTTACGGCCCTGGATTTACAGGGAGCATCAAAGGGCAGAGAGAAGCAGGAAGAGCAAAGCCAAAGCCCAAATCCCAGCAGGAATGGACGTGCTGTGGTTTGATCCCGGAGACACCAGGCTCAAGTGTCCTTGTCCCCAGCCCCTCTGCAGCTCTCCTGGAGTCCCTTTAGGCCCTGCAAGGGGCTCTGAGCTCTCCCTGGAGCCTTCTCCAGGTGAACATTCCCAATTTTCCGGCCTTCCCTCCCAGCAGAGCTGCTCCATCCCTCTCCTCATCCCGACTGACGAGGAGGAAAGAGCAGCAGGTCTGGAACAGGCTCTGGTGTAGCAGAAAATCCACATTTGGAGTTTAAGAACTGAAGGGACCTTTTAAATTCCAATATTCCACGCTTTTCCTGGGAATTATTAACTGCATTTTCCCCTCAGCTGAGCATCCAAGGGACAAAGTTCAGGCGCTGGAGTTTGAGGTGGAGAAATTTCTCTCCAGCTCGTGTGGGCAACTGGAAAACCAAATTTTCCTGTGAGGATTTTTTGAGCCTTAATCCCATCAGACACCTCCTCCCTCCAACAAAAAATGCTGAAATTCCCAAATTCATTCCTCTCTTGATCATTCCTCCTTTCTTTTCGTGGCTGTATCATCCTGATACTGATGACTGGGACTTCTTTGAGTGGTTTTCCAGCCTCCTGTGGCTTCCAGGCCAGGATCTGGCTGCTGCTGGGGTTGGAAATGAAGATTCCTTGGATATTCTTCATCCCAAAACACAAATTCCTGCCTTCCTGGAGGCCCCATCCATTCTGCTTTTGGACACAGTCTGCAGGCCATTAATTATCTTTAATTTTCAATCTCTAATCAAGGAAGGTTGAGGTTCAAACTCCTCCATTTCCTCAGGTGAAATGTTGGGATTTTTTCTTCCCCTGAAGGGAAAAATGGCTCTATTTGAAATTTCAAAGAAATCCTATTCCCAGATTTTCTTCCTGAGCAGAAAGAACTCTTCAAAATCCCAAAAAAATGTTCCCTTCCAGAGGTTTCTGTGGAATTCAGCTCTTGGAAATGCCACTTTCCTTCCTGGACACGGGGATGGTGTCCAAAGGCTGATCCCAAACTACCTGAAGGTTTTGTGATCCAAGGAAAAGCTTCCTCTGATTTTAAATACATTGGAATTTGTGCTTATGGTACTTTTCTCCTGTTTTTTCCGTGGATCAGACACATTCCTTCTCCACAATTTGGGAATGAAGGGAGTCAAATCCCTGAAATTCAGAGGATTTGCAGCCCTCTGTTATTCCCAGATTTTTCCATAATCCTGTGGGATCTCAGGATGAAGAAGAGGAGGAGATGCTGACAGCAAAAGGGGAGATCTCCCAGAAAAAAAAAAGTGGGAAAAATTTTGTGTGGCGCATTTGGGATCAGACACGTTCCTTTTCCAGAATTTGGGAATGAAGGGACCACAGGTCTTGGATTTATCTGACACATTCCTTTTCCAGAATTTGGGAATGAAGGGAGCAGAGGTCTCTTGCAGAAAAATGGGATTTTTTTTCCCCCCCAGGGAGAAGCTGACACTGAACATTTTGTGAGGTGAATTTTCAGCGATGCCTGAGCAAATCCCTGAAATTCAGGGGATTTGCAGCTCTCTGATATTCCCAGGTTTTTTATACTCCTGTGGGATCTCGGGATGAGGAAGTGCAGGAGATGCCGACAGCAAAAGCAGAAATCTCCCAATAAAAATCAGAAAAATAATTGTGTGCCCCATTTGGGACTAAAAATCCACTAAAAACCCGACAAGAAATGCAAATCCCTCCTTCCTCTGGCCAGAAGAAGCTGGAAAAAATTCTGGCTGGAAAAAATTCCTTAAATCCAGCAGACGGTGAAAGTTGGGAGTGGAATTTGTTTGCTCAGGTGGGGCTGCTTCAATAAAGAGCTCAGCTTTGTTCAAAATTGGCATTACAAAGGGCCCTTTGTGTGTGCCTCAGCTTCCCTGCATCAGGAATTACTCCAGGAACTCCCCCAGTGCAATTCCAGGCTGGAATTTTATGGGAAGCTCCAAGGCTGCCTTGTCAAAATGGGGAAAACGGGCTGTAAATTATGATTTTTTTAATATATCTTTTTTCTCTGTTGTATCCTTCCTTTTATTTTTTTTGTAATTTGGGATCAAAAAGAGCTTTTCCTGCAATTCCCTGTGGGAAGTTTTGCACAGAGCCCTTTTTTATTATAAAAAATCAGGATTTTGAATCCAAAATTCCAAGTTTTGGTGGGGAATGCCGGCAATCTTTGGCTTCCTCCTTCCCAAAAAACTCCACCATTCCTTGTCTTGGCTGTGCTGGGTGCTGCTGGAAAACAGTGAATTTATCAATTCTGCAGCATTCTGGGAAAATAATAATAATAATAATAATAATAATAATGATATTTTCTGCTCACAGGTACCCTCTGAGACGAGGCAGCTCCTTCACATTTCTGACTCCAGGCCCCCACTGGGATTTCACCCTGGTGAGTGGAACAGCTGGAAAAGCAGGAATCCAGAGGTGAAGGAAAAGCAGGAATCCAGAGGTGAAAACTCCTCTGGAAAAGAAGAAAAAAATCAACATTTTCCTTTGATTAATTCCTCAGGTGTTTTAGGCTCCTGAGCTCAACCAGAAGCTGCTTTTTGCACCCAGGGATTCAGGGAGACAGGAAATTCCAGACACTTTTCCTTGCTGAATTCCTGGGTTTCTGATGTGGTTTAGCCTTGGCAAGGTGGGGAAATGAAATGAGTTCTTTTTAATTCCTTAAACGCAAAAAAAATCTGGATTTTATTGGTGAGGAGAAGTTCCTCAGTAGGAAATTTTTGGTCTTATTACGAACTTTCTTTTTTCCATTCTTCATTTTCCAACCCCTGGAGCAGGTAGGGAAAGATTTCCCTTTGGAATTTCCTTTTGGAATTGTCTGTCCTCCAAGCACTGAGGGTTTTAAGGAATTCCAGCTCCTGTCCCAGCCTAAAGCTCATTCCCATGATTTGCTGCCTTTGGAAGTGATGATCCCATCCTCAAACCTGGAAAATTTCCCTTGCCAAAGCCAAACCCTGGAATTTTGGGATGAGCTGATTTAGCTGCTAGCACAACCAAACCCACAAATTCTTGTAAAGTGGAATTTTGCTGCATTTTAGAAACTTTCAGCTCCGTTAAACACAGATTTTTAATTATTACAAAGCCTTAAAAATTACTCTTTTCAATCTGAAAATTCTGTTCTCTGACAACACAAATATTCCAATGCCAGTCCCAAAAATCCTCTTTCCATGGGATAATTTGTGCAGCTGTTTGGCCAAAAAGCTGGAAAATGACCCTGGCTTGGGAAGAAATCAGACCAAGCCAGAATTTTCCGTGCCTGCCAAAGCAGGATGGATTTTTAGGGAATGATCAGTGCTTGTTTTACATAATTCTAAGAACAAATTAAATCAGTTTGGGTTTAAACATCCTCTGACTGGAAGCAAAATTCCCAATGGAATGTTTTCCTTTATTCCCTTTCATTTTTTGAGGATTTGGTGCTGGGAAATTGGAGCTTTGTGGATTTAATGATCCTGAAACCTCCTTCAAGTTTCTGATTTCAGGTGGGCAAAAAGCACCAAAACCCATTCTGCTCCTTCCAACCCAAAATATCCTGAAATGAGGCAAAAAAGGAGCAGAACTGAGTTGGAATTACTGGAATTAAAACCCAGTCATTGCTCCCAAAGAATCCCTGGGGCTTCCCTCAGAATCCTTGAAATTCCATCACCAGCCCTGCTCGTGAGGTGTTTCGGAAAGAAAATCCCAAAATATTTTCGTTTTCCTTCCTGAGCAACAGGTTTTTTAAATTTCTGCTCTGCAAAGGCCCTAAATTGGGTCTGAGGGTTTAATAACTTTGGGAAAAGGAAATTTTTCCACACAATTTGAGGGTTGGGAGAAGGGGAACTTTTCCCTTTAATATTTTGGGAACGAGGAGTTTTCCCACTGGATTTGGGGGCTGAGAGAAGAGGAATTTTCCCCTTTAATAAATTTGGGAAAAGGAATTTTTTC
>WAAG01000054.1:267-31870 GCA_013390105.1 Tichodroma muraria
GGTTTTTGCGGCATTTTTTTTTTTCTTTTTTATTGTTGTTGGGTTTTGTTCTAAAGCTTATAATAAGGTAATAAAATTAACCACACTAAAATAGTGTCCTTTATGTACTCAAAGACTTTGGGGTTTTAAAACACAAATTTTGACCTATGTTGTGTGTTTTAGTGATAAAAGCCCCGCCCACAGTTCATTTCTGGAAATGCTACTGTGCTAGGGACATATCCAAAAATTACACACTTCTAACAAGGACCTGCTGTTAGAACAACTCCTGCACTTAAAACATCCTGACATCTCATTCCCAACTGGCTCTTCTTTTCCCCTTGAAAGCTGTATGGCTGCCAAAAAGCTGATCTTACAGGAATGGAATTGAGGTCCCCTTCTTGCATTCAGCAAACCTAGCAGTGATTCCTTATGGACAGGGAAGAAATACCCTGCAACATGCAAACAAACACGGGTTACCTGGAAGTGGGCAGGTCAAACAAAACAGAGCTTAGGGCTGTCTGCAGAACAAGGAAGTTTTCAGGTGCAGTGGTTACTGGGGCAGTCCATCCCTGGGTTGATGGACTGCCCTGCAGCGGGGTGGTTCTCTGAATGACTTTGGGGTGGTCATTTGGTGAGTCCTCCAATGTACAAGTTATTTTCTTGAGATAAACACGCTGAAACTGAGCTGTTATGGAATGAAAATCTACACAGAGATACACAGAAAATTGGTATTTACCCTGAGATGAGTAATCAGAGAATTTACCATGATTAAAGGAAACGTGACTCTGAGATTTGCAGAGTTACAGCTGAAGAATAAAATACTCTATACATCTGCTCCACAGTACTTATTCAAAACTTTTTTTTTTTTAACTTTACTTAAAATTTAAATTGGTTTTGTTTATTTATGTACACTTCTAACAGAATCTCTTAGGTCAGAAATTGGCCTCATCGCTAAAATCCTAATTGCCAATGGTATACTGGAAACTTTTATGTGCCCTGGAGAAAGTAGTTTCCTTCCCCTGTTGCCACTTTGGAATGTTCTGTTCTTACTACTCTGCTACTTTTCTTCAGCCTCGAGAAGACACTGTTTATTCCTTTGACCCTCCCAGAATTCCTTATGCAAATTTATTTAGAGCTAAAGTATTTCAAAACCAAAAGGAGAGTTTTAATTGCCTTATCAGTCAAATTGGTGGACTGTGTCCCAATGGTACACAAAAAGGTAGTTTCTTCCTTTCTCTATTGAGCTGGTTATTCTTCCCTCAGAGCTCTCTCTTTTGGGACATTGCTTTTAATCCAAAAGAATATTAAGAGACACTTTGTTTCCTTTGCAACAAAACAGTGAAGCACTACTTTTCCTCATCTTGCTTTCCCCCCTAATACCACAACCCCACTTTGTTTAGACAATGTTTCTGCAGGCTTTGTCTGCATAACTACATTACACAGCTAAAAGTTTCCTTCACAGAAATACCCTTCAAATACTTTCCAGATTAAAAATTATACTGGCTCTCTCCAGGAGGCCAAACATCATTTTTGAAATGCCACATGTACATTCTGTATTAACTCCAGTGGTGGTGGTCCCTCTACTGTGTCTCTCTGCTCTGTATCTCAGGATATAAGCTCTTAGGAAAAGAAGGTAAAGCCATCCCTATAGCACAAAAACACAGAAAATACAAGAAGTCTAGAAGTAACACCATGCATATTTCATTCTTAACTAGAAAAAGGAATAAATAACAAAATTAAAAATTAGATGGTATTTTACTGCTTATAGTAACGATAATACATCTGAAAGCAAGTTCCTAAGAGCAAACCATACTTAAACATTTGGAAAAGTTACTGTGGCTAGAGCCCAGGTATCTGGTGACAGCATTTGTGATGGACTTGTTAGAATTCATAAACACAAGTGCAGCCAGAGCTCTGACTACACTGGGGACTCTTGCCAAGGCACAGAAGTTTTCCTTCCCTTGCTGGTAAGGTTATGGAGGGAATATAAACTGTGTGTTTGTACGTGAATCATTGTGATTCCTCAGGATATCAAGAGGGCCCACGCCAGAGGTTTTCTCTCTCAGGCTACCAAAACTGCACATCCTTCCCAAGCCAGTCTCTGCAGTTCACATGCTGGGCACAGGCTGGAACACTCCCCACCATGCTGGCACAGCACAGCTTCCTAGACAGCACAACACAGGCACCTACGATGGCCCAGATATCTAAAACTGTTAAGTCATATGCGACCCTATAAGGTTATGGTTAAGTCACCAATGTAGATTTAATCTGTGGATGTTCCAGATGTGGAACGCCTGCACAATCACAGGTATTCCCCTGCGAGTCTCTGTGCTTGAGGCAGACTTGCTGCAGGAATTCCAGCACTCAGGAGAACCCCACACCTGGGTGAATGCCAGGGGGATTTATCAAACACAAATGACCAAAAGAACTTGAGTGCAAACTCTCCTCACAGTTACCATGGGCATAACTACCACCAACTGCTTTCCCTGTCCGTGTATGCCAAGAGATCCATAAATGAGGATGGTGAAGGATTAGACTCTCTTCTTAATTAAGCAATGTATATTGGAGTAGTTCCCCTAAAGTGAATGCAGTTATATTATATTTATTTTGGTGCAAATGAAATCAGAATCTGTTTGTAATGCAGCACAGTAAAAGATTAAACTAAGTCTTCAATAAGCACCAAGCCTCCTAGAATTATTTCAGTGACTGTCTAACCTGCGAGTGACCCTGCCAAGTACTATTTTTCAGACATTAATGCAAACACATAACAGGCAACAAAAAACAGCCAACAGTAAAAATCTGTAGGGAAGATAACTATCTCCTCCTTTGTCTGAATTATTTCTCTTCCACTGTGATTTTATCTTCACCGAGAACGCTACTTTTGTAAAAAGCATTCGTAAACCATGTACTATAAAATGGAACAGATGAAAAGATGTTTGTATGAATTGTATTTGCATTTCTGCATGAGTTTGATATGTAATCCCAAGCTTACCCAAACTACTGATAATTATATTTTAAATACAATTAGAGTTTAAACAAGACGCTCAGGATTATTGTCATAATATATTTTCAGATGAAAATGCCAATACATTAAAAATTCAAAAGCCCAAAAATCAAATCTGGTCAAACAAGGAGGGAAAAACAGAAGACAAGTAAGGAAATGAGAAGAACATGTCTTCAAATGAGAAGATTCCCTTTTTCATTCAGATTTTCAAAAACGGAGATTAAACTGACTTTATAACATTGAAAGTCTTCAAATGAAACTGGAATGTCTCAATAGACTCAGTCCAAATTTCTGGGAGATTTTACATTTGAATAATATTTAAATTAGCTTTTCATCTAGGAAAAATATTAAATCTTGAAAATTCTCCTGAGTTAGGGCAATCATAGCGTGCCCAGCAATACTGCTAACCAGCTGCTCAGAACATCAATGTCACCTTGCATTGCAGTACCAGCAGTGGTCCATGCCTGAAGGGTTTTCTCAATACTTGAACAATAGTTGGAATGTTTTGGTAGGATTTCTTTTTTAAAGAAAACAGGGTGGGTTTTTTTTAAAGCAAGATTATACTTTTTCCCCAATTTTTTTACCTGACCTGTCCTTTAATTTATTTTAATTGAAAATATCACTATGATGTAGCCCTAATCTAGAACTTTCATCCTTTTTCTATGCCTCAGAAACTTTAGTAATTGCTCTAGTTAAAAGAATATCATTAACAATCTTAGCAAAGTGGTTCAGTTTCCCGGGGTGAGATTTTATTAAGTAACATTCAAACCTAATATAGACATGAAATCAATAAAATTAGATAATTTAAAATTCACATGTTTCATTCTGAACGAGATTTTAGCATAAAATATCAGAACTGGTATTTAAATGAATATCCAAGATACTTCCTAAGGAGATTTCAGAATGCAGATTTTTCAGAATTTTCCATTCCGAGAAAATTCTTCTTTATTGCAAACTTCATTGAAAAGTCACTTTTTTTCCCACAGGATGTAAAAATGAGTCTAATTTTCTTTGAGAAAGAGTTTGTGATAAGCTGTTCTCTGTGACCACTGGTGCTGCCCTGCCCCAGTACTGTTAAATTCTTTGTGTGGGGAGCTCTCAGGGCATCTCCTCAGGGAATTCAATAGTTAGGGGTTTTTGGTTTTTTTTCTGAGCTTTTATTTCCATCTCCCACGGAAAGAACTAAGGAAATAACAAATTCTATAACTCTTTAAAATCCAGTGGCTTGGCTGCAGCGGGCATTACCTGGAGGCATTACCTTCTCACGCCTTAATTTAACAGCCACTCTATTTGATTTACATAACGCTCAGCTAAAATGACAAGCAGAGCTTAGCGTTCGCGCCTGCAGCCTTCCAGCCGGGGCTGTCCCGAGCGCTGCCCTCCGAGCCAGCTCTGCCCGAGCGCCTTTGCAGCCGCACCCGGGACAAGGGCAGCGCCCGCCCCGAACGCGTCCCCGCCAAAGGGACACCCACGCGGGGCGGGGCGGGGCGGGGCAGGAGGCGCTCCGGCCAAGGCTCGGCCACCCTCGCCGGAGCCCGGCCGGGGCAGGGACACATCCCCCTCCAGCCGGGCGCAGCTTAGCCTGCGCCTGTCTGGAGGAAAAAGCCCCGTTTGCTGTGCCCGGGTGTCACCGTGGCAGCAGCAGCCTCCGGAAGCCTTTGTGGGGTGATGATGCCAAAATGACTTTTTGCCTTTTCTTTTATGTACCTTTCATGTACCCTCAGTACACTTAGCGTGCGCACTTGTAATTCCTTAAGTCTGGTAATTTAGCATAGTCCTGGTATTCTCTTAGGCCAGGAGGCCAACCATCCTGAAGGCCTCGTAGCAGGAGGCTGGGAAGCCCTACGCTGTCTTGGGAAACCAAGATCCTCTCTAGGAGACATCCTGTGAACTAGAGATTTGGCCCATCCAGGGGGGAATTCCTCGGGATGGGAGGATATCACACCATCCATCCAGGCCTCCCATTGGAGCATCCTTGTTAGATATGCTAATTTGTAAGGTCTGTAAATTGTATACGTGCTCTGTCGTGTGTGCGCTGCAGCACATCCCACCTTGGAGAAACAGTGCACCACGAGGATCCTTACTAAAATACCAAAGCAAAAACCCCTGAGCCCTTAACCGTGTCTGGCTCTCAATTTTTAAAAACCAGGGAAAGGCATCGGTAACATTGCAGAGGACATGTGGGGGGGCTGCTCAGGTGCGTGGGGACCTGGGGACTTGCCCTGCAGGGACCCCGCCAGTCCCAGCCCCAGACGCATGTGGTGCTGAGAGTGCTGTTGTGCTCCCACGTACAGCCTGCTCTTCCTCCCTAGTGGCCATCTGCCATGGAAAGCAGCTTTTGACACTGAAAAGATGTCATCTTGTCATCACGTCATCCCTGCAAGGCGGGTTCAGGCATCCAGCCTAGGCACGGGTCACGGGGGCAAACATCAGGAGCATAAATTTGTTACTTACTCAGAGAAGAGAGGGGTGTGTGCAGTTCAGAGCACCTAAATTTGAGGCCTGAAGTAGCACAACACACCAGAGAAGCAGTTTGCCTCACTCCCCTGTTCTTTTGAACCTCTGCAGTGTTTAAACTGCAGAGCTGGCTACTTTCAAAAACAAATGCTGGATTGAAAAGCTGACATTACATTATGGGCATTTAAGCTCATAATTAGTGTTAGATAGTTGCATAGGTCTGGGCCAAGAGTACGCAGATTCATTCTCTTTGCACCATTATAAACACTTTTAGAGTATTTTTTGCCATGGCATTTAATTTTATTTTCAAACAAAATTATTATGGCCTTACTCTAAAAAAAACTATAGTGCACTCTGGAAAGGATATAATGAGCTCCCAAATCAACATTCAAGCAATTCAGAAATCAAAACTTATTTAAGAACCAGCATTTAGAGTACTACTGAGGTTCTGTTCTTATTTCATACTACTTCAGCATCATTGCTTGGCAAAAGGATCTAGTCAGTTCAGTAGAATCAGTATAATGATTCTAATATTAACAAAAATGAACAAGGAATATGACTTAGAGGTAGTACCTGTCAATTTTGAAAGACCATCGTTTGGCTTATGTGCACTCCTGCTGTGTATACATGAGAAAGAGCTTCTTTCATGTATTTCCAGATCAGTTCGAAGCATCTCCCAATACAGCTACAAGATAATGAGCCCAAGTCTGCCCTCACTGCTGTCTCACAGACAGGACAGGACATCTCTCTGCACACCATGGATTTCAGGAGAATCCTCAGCTCTTGGGGGACAAACAGAAAAGCAGTCAGAGCAAACAGCTTTACCTATAGGCCTACAGCTAAGGCTGTAGTACATCAATGGTTGCCACAGAAAATACAAAACTGATTATCTGCCATGAAATGAGAGGGCTGATTCTCCCCAGCTGTACACACTCCTGGCAGTGTAAAGAACCTGCCTCTTGCCTTTGCTCTCTGATCACACAAGGAAAATCTGCCTTTCCTTCTCTTTGTCCTCTTTTTCACAGCCACAGCAGAGATTGGGTATATGATCAAGGCAAAAATGTACAAACAGATTTATCACCTGGCTGACCTTGGCCATACTGTCAGACACCAGTACAACTCCACAAACAGGAGAGTACTGTGCTCACTCCATTGATAAACAAATCACTTCTAGCAGCTGCAATCCCACTAGTATTGCTAGCAGGTAAATTTTTGTCCAGAGAAACTCTATTAAATATACTCCCAATGGCACACAACTGACTAAGCCAAAAGGGTTTCAGAAGAATGACTTGGATAATCTGCTCCTTTTGGTGGATGTAATGGGAAATGTTCACGTCTTGGAACTATCCTTTAGTGCTCTACAACAGGAATACAGGGTTTTGTAAAATTCTCCTCAGCTTTGCCATAGGACTTAGAATATTGTAACTGTGTCAAAATTGTTGCCATACATGTCAAAATTTAAAATTGCCTACAACATTTGTCACTCAGTAGTACTTCTAAGGACTGTTAGTATCTGACATTTGGTCCCATGTACATTGTACCACTGAGATTCTGGCATGGATTGTAAGTTACAGACATCACACAAATGCAAATGTCACACAGATCACACCAATGACAAAACAGACATGTGTATGAAGTTTCTAAAATTTTTCTTATTTTCTTATATTTTAATTTACCTATTTTTAAAAGTTTTCATTGACCAACCCTATTTCAACCCTCCCCCCCAATCTGCATAGATCCAGATCATCTATAGCTTTTAGTCAGAAGTTTGGAAATGCAGAGGTCATAGCAAAACCCAGCTATGCCTTGCTTATGAGGAATGAGTGTTCTCTATTTAAAGGCAACTTTTGTTAGGCATACACTTCGAGTTTATCAGAGAAAAGTAACATTAAATAGTCAAATATTAGACTCTAGTTTTTTATAAGTGTTCATAAAGGGTAGAGGGAGAAAAAGAAACAGTTTAATAAAATTCTATCTTTAGTTACACGGATGCAAAGCTGAAGAAACTCAGTCAAAATCAGCACAGATCTCCAGATACAATGCCATGGCTGACAGCTGCATTTGGCTCAGTTGCTTACAAAGCTCAGCTGTGGCTATCATCCTCATTCAGTCACACCATCACAGCGAGCAGCACTTTGGAAAGAAGAGGATAACTCCTTAGTGGCACATCTGTTAGGTATAGATGGCATTCATCTGAGTAGCTTTGCCAATGGATGACATGCCAAGTCCTTTATGCTAAAAGGCTTGCGCTTGATGTTAATCATTCGCTCTCTGCCAGTTAACATGTTTATCCTTCTAGGAAATACTTTGATCTATACTGGCACTTGAAATATAGCAACCAATTTTACTAGACTGGAAATGAACAAACAAGATCTTGTGTGAATTGCCAAATGGCACAACAAAATGCAGGATGCACGTTACAAAGGGTTGCTTAGCAACTAGAAAAGGCCATGCACTCCATTTCACTATTTTGGTTTGAAACAGAAAATAAATGGCCTTATAATTTTTTGAAATACAGAGAGAGCTAGAAAATAATACTGCTCTGGAGAAATCTGTTTGTGAAGAGTGTCTGTCATGGGAGACAGAGAGACTCTGAACTCAACATTCAATAGGTAAGTGAAGGAGAAACTGCCTTTTAGATATTTTGCCTTAAAATGTAAATGTAATGTAGTTTAAGTTCAGTGCATGTATTCTGCTATTCAACCAGAATTTAAAACAATTGTTTATTTTTACCTTTCATCTTCAAATGTCAAGAGGGTTAGTATTTTCTGCAAAGAACACTATTAGCTCATCCTCTATTTGCATGCAAGGAAGTGGAAGTTTAGAGCAGTTGGTACTTTACCCAAGCAAGCTGCCAAACTATGACTACATCACAGGCATCCTGAATCTAAGCAGTCTTAAAAAAACAAAACAACTTCTGCATAACATATCCTCCTTCGTCCATCTTACACAGCTCCCCCCATGCCTGGCAGCTGCTCTTAAATAGACAGATATAAATAATTGCCTAGCAATACTTCACACAGGAAAGGAGAGGTCTCTAAAAAGTCCAAGCCTCCCATACTTCAAAGTAGCTACTGTCTTTATTTTCCAATACAAGAAACTGAGGCCGAGATTAGTGATTCTTGAAAATCACATGGGAAATCTCTCGGGATTTGAGAGCAGAGCGTGGACACCTGACACTTATCTTAATGGTACAGTCATCTCCTCTCCCACCAGTATTCTTTTTATACAGGGATCTAAGGCAGGTATGAGTACGCCCCTGACATTCCTTGGCCATTAAAATCCCCTTGCAAACACAGTCTCTGTGTTAGCTCCCAGCCCAGGCAGTCCTGGTGCCCAAGCCAACAGCCCAGTCCCTACTGCAGCTGCAGGAACCTGCCTAACTCGGTGGGAGTGGAGTGGGAAGAGCTCCGGGGCTCAGACCTCTGTGGCAGCGTGGTACAGCAGGGTGAGCTGAGCACAAAGGGGCAGCCACTGTCAGGAAGTGTCAGCTCCTTAATCTATGTAACGTGTAAGCTGCAGCCAACAGCCTTCTGCACAATACCCCGTGTGTCCCCTGAAAATGGCATTGCCCATAATTGCATTGTTTGCTGAGAAGGGACCTGAGATCCGGATCAAGTTCAACAAGATCTGTGTCATTCTAGTTAGTGCTGTTTTTCAAGCACACCCCTTCAGTGAACAGAAAGCCCTCTGAATCCATGACCAGACTTTCAGGGCCAGATAACTGACTGTTTCGGTTTCTTTCAAGTTGTATCGCAGTAGACACACACAGTATCCTGGATACTGGACAGATTTAAAAGTGGGAAGAAAAGGTTCCAGCACACTGGCTTTAAAAGAGAGAACAAAGTAAGTGAGGATCAGAGGGAGGAAGGAGATCGCTATGACACTAAGACAATTAATCACTGCCAGATGTTAAGGGTCACACAGCACTGCATGCTGGGAAGATCAGCAGGGGTTCTTGGACAGGGAATAGAGGGAAAAAATAACCTGTCATGTCAGTGAACTAGTCAGGGGTTTAGGGTTCCTGTCGTTTAACTATTAGTGTGCCCTTAATAAAATGACAATGCATTGAAAAAGGGGAGGAAGATAGGAGAGTTGGCAGAAAAGAGGGAGTGACGGCTTAATAATCCCTGTCTGTCAAAAGCACTAAAAATACCATCCCAAATTCAACGTTCTTACTTTTGTAATGAACGCGCCAGGGTTCCTGTTTGATTAATAGAACACTTGTTGACTGACAAGGACAAATGTGCACATGGTCTGAACACAGCCCTGTGCATAAATAATTTAAATTGCACTACAGCCAGAGCTCAGCTTGCACTGGGGGTTCTGTGATAAACCCCTGTGTTTCAGCAGATCATAACTTGGCCCTAAAAGAAAAGCTCAGAAATCTTGAGCCTAAAGTTGGACTGAGAAGTCTGGTTGGTTTCTTTGATGTATGAAAAAGAAACCAATACCCTCTGGAAATCACAGAGCTTTGTTGGTGCAGTGGTGGTAGTGTCTCTATTGGCTCCAGTTGTGTATCTCTCACATTACAGCAAAAAGAAGATGCTTTACACTGAATGACGCAAACAAATCTGAGTTCACACTAATTCCCACTTATCCCCATTAACAGCAGTGCTAATGACAGTGGTATATACTCACCACAAAAATGGGGGAATGCTTGCTTGGAACCTCGGGAATAATTTTCAAAGGGAAGAGTTTAGACTGTTTTGTAAATGGACACCTAGTTGCAAATATTTCCTGCATTCCTTTGGGAGATGGATTTCAATTACTTAAGCTGTTATCTGATAATACTCTTTTCCACAAAAAATTCTGCTTTTACCTCAAAAAGGAACGTTTTCCACCAAAACTGGCACATCTTTCTGTTCTTAAAACAATGCTTAAGAGTGTGTATCTTTATTGTGTAATTATTTCTCACCCCAGGGGTCCACATACAAACCTAATGGAAGGAACAGACAATTAGGAAACTTGTAGGTGTATTGAGTATCTCGGGTAAGACCTAACGTCAAAATTTTTATCAGTCCTGCACAGGTATGACTGAATTCCCATATATCATTAAGTCAGAATTCATTTTTCTCAATATTTTACTCACCTGATGTGAACATGCAAACATTAGGCTGTTTTGCCATTTTTTTTTCCCTGCCAAATGAGAATACTTCTTTAAGTCATTATTCAGGCAGTAAAACAGCTATGCTTGTTTAAACAGTTCATCACAATATGATCAGAACAGAACAATAACTAAACTGAATATATTATCAGATTAAAAACTATAGCAGAATTTCCCCAAAGAGTACACATACTTTGTCTAATATCTGTTCTTTCTCTTCAATTTCTTGGATCTTGTAATCTATCAGATGATTTTGGTGGCCTGAATTTGAACCCAGAGAAATGCTGCTGAACACAATTAACTTTCTTAGCACCATAAAAGCTGAGATTTCTTTGGGACCCTTGAGGAGGTTTTTAGCTTTGCAGAATCAAGCTCTCAAGGCTTAAGAAAATAAGCATTAGTTTGTTGAATTTTTCTGAGTATTTTTTTCTTAGATATTGGGGTGGGTTTTTTTGCAATTCATAATGTGAATTATATAAATAGCAAATTCATATACATTACATTCTATAAATATATAGAACGGCTTATTTACCCTCTTCCATATTAGATAATAAGAACTGCATAGGTAGTTCTCAAAACATAACCATTTTTGACTTAGTAAGTCTCCTTCAATCATTGCAAGAAGTCATTGTTTATTCATTTCCTTGGCACACTAGTTAGAGTTTCAAATTGTTCTTACAAATCTCCCTAGATTAGGCAAGGCTTTATAGCAACCTCTATGTTGCAGTCAAACTGTATAAGGAAAAGGAGTGCACAGTGGCAACTTTTGCAATTTGTTGAAATGACACAGTCAAGACTTACACTCTTCTTCCTAGAATTGTCAGTAAAGTACTTCAGGCAAAATTTGGCTTGTGCTTCAGTTGCCTTCTTTGTAAAACAGTACAGAACCTTCCCTAGTCTCGTCAACCACAACCATTCCAGTATTAATGGATGCCACAGTACTGCACTATTGTGGAATGTTTCAGGAGGTAGGTGACTCGACAGAGAGTTTGTGTAGACAGCAACTCACAACACGTGACTCCAGCAAGCACATCCTTAAAAACCTGCTAAAGCTGCACTCTGCAGAAGGCAAACCTGGTTTCACATGCCCGAATGCACAGCAATGCCATCTCACTGAGTAACCTCCGCTGAAGTTAGTGTAAGAGTCTGAGTGATGCCACACATTCAGAGTGAACTTACAACAGTATTTCAGATCATTAATGCTTCCTTAATACCCACATTGATAAGATCACAGCAGACAGAGTAGCTCCACTGCACAGCACAGAAACAAGCCCAGGAACTTGCTGCTTAAGCTCTCCATCCCTCAGTTCAGTTTCCTCTTACCCTTTCTTGTTGCAGTTCACTGGGGTCACAAACACAACAGATGGCTGCTGCTACTTTGTAAGGCTTCTGTTTCTGGGTGGCACATGATGCTGGGTCACTGCAAGGGTGCTTCAAGGTGCAATGAGGGTTGAGACGCTTTGAGAGACGAAGTAGTCACCTGAGGAACTGATGCACTGCCTGAATGAAAGTAAACCAGCAGAACTGGTTGCACGACTGCAAGGCACTTTCTTGCAGCATCTTCAACAAGTAGTTTTACCTTGTGTGACCATTTTTCAAAAAGCTAAAAAAGGCCAAAGTAAAATAAACGTTGTATAAATCCAAGACAGTTTTCATGTATGTAGCTTACCTCAAGAATTTCCAGCTTTCAATGAAAGAGCAGCTGAAGGTGACTAGACAGACAATACACCACATTGCTACAGCTGCATGCAACCCAGTCCTGGTGTTCCATCAGCTTGGACTGTATTAGCCACTTCCTCATCCTGAGATATCTGGCAAATGACCAATATACTTTGGTCTCCATGCTCTTATGGATATAATAACTTGAACAAGATTAAAAGTAAAATTTGTACCTGATAGAGATACAGGTAATAGTCTGCATAAATGCACATAGGTTATGTTAGGAGGGCATTCTCATACATGAAACTTCCTTTGCTCCACAGCACTTTCACACTTCAGTTTATTTCATACTTTAGATTGTTCCCCTAAATGGCACGCCATGATACACTGCTAAACATTCTGCTGGATCAGTCGTACATTTACACATGTTTGTTCCACATGTGCCTACCAAAAATACCCAGAGCCTCCATATAGCTTCCTTCTTTAATCAAATAGCAAGAAATAGGCTGTTTTACTCCTCTCCCCAGTAGACAAAAAAGAGTTATAGTGCGTGTGAAAAGCACGGGCAACAAAAAAAGCACAAAAGCTTTTTTTGCTGTTTAGCTTTTGTCATTTAAGCAATCAAAATAAAAACAAACTGGCTAGCAGCCAACTTGAATTGTAGTTAAATAAATTTCTATTACACTTATTCACTTTGGAAAAAGCAAAATAATTGATCAAAAGCAAAAAGCTCACAGAATTTATTTTTAATTTAAAGCTTTATATATAAACAATCTACAACAAGCTACTTGTTCTGCTGTTCTAGGCAGAAAAAGTCATTTCAATTTGTAACAATAAATAAGACTATTTTTTTATAAATGCGGGAAAAGTTTAAAAACTGATGTGAACAAAACATCTCTTCCAAAAACAAAGATGAGCATTTTAATTTTTGTTTGAAAGCACATCAAATAGGCAGCCATAATTTGACCCACAGAACTAATAATTGTCATCTCTGCCCACTTATTTGCAGGCTATATTCTCAAACAGTATCATAAGATTGATTAGTCAGCTAGCAAACACACAGGTGAGCTGTTTATTTTAAGAACGTTTCATTAACCCAGCTGGGTCTCAGACTGAATGAAGTGGCTTCATTTTTCTTTGTGCATTGGGGTAGAATATGCGCCTACATTATCAATTATATTTAACCTCCAGCCTAAATTAGAGTAATGTGGCCGACAGAAGGAGACCTGACTTTTAAACCCCGCCAGATAGAGTGTTTTCTGACAGAGTTTCAACTGAACAACACACATGCAGACAATTAACCAGGTTTTAGAGGCTGGCCAAAGCTAGAGAAGAGCTGGAAACATGTTCCTTAGTGTTTCTCATTAGGGACTGACTGGCTGAGAGGATTCCATGGGAGAACAGCTGGCTCACGGCTGCCCTTTCATCTCAGAGACCTGTGCATAATGTGCCCCAGATTCTGCGAGTTCGGTGGGGTAAGGGCAGTCTCAAGTGGAAGTTGATTTTCCCAGTGTGTGACTCTGGGGCAGGGGAGGTGGCAGGCGCTGTGTCCAGCAGGGCTGGCCGGGGCTGGGGGCAGAGTGCAGCTCCTGGTGCTGCTGCTGCAGGCAGGGCTTTGCCCCACACAGCCCTTGCGGGGCTGCCTTGCCCCCTCTGCACACAAAGAAGGTTACAGCACTTGAGAATCTTGGCCAGGCAGCTCTGAGATTTCTAAATTCCCTGACGAGAAATGTAGGCTTTCTCCCCTCACAAAAAAAAATCTAAACCCCAACCCAATCTGATAACAATGCTTCAATTCACTAGAATTCTGTTGTTTCTCATCAATCTCTTCAAGTGCAGCTACATCTGCACCTCCCTGAGCATTGGAAGGGACTTGCATTTGAAGTAGAGTTTACTTCAGCAGTTTGCATATGTAATTGAATAATTGATATCCTGTTATTTTTCCAAATGCTTTAACAGGAGTTCAATGTGTGTTAGTCTGTGCATGTTCTCAAACATCTGTCTGGCAGTCAGATAAAACCCAGACATACTGATAAGATGGTCCAAAAGGAAGCATTAAATGCATAAATACGTGTCTACCATGACCTGGTATGTTGATTTCTGCATACTTTTCACAAACTCTCTTGAATTTTGCTGTTAAGCCAGGATTTCTCAGTCAAAGAAGCAAACCCAACTCCAACATCCAGTTCCCCTGCAGTCTTTCTAAACAACAAACTAGTACAATTTATAGAGGAGAATATCTGCAACGACACATTTTCTCAACGGGAATATTTACTGGAGAATCCATCACTCTTATGACATCTTTTTTAGCCTCTATGTTTTAAACATTTTGCTACAAGTATGTCTACTCACATGAATTAGTAGAGCCTGTATTAGTCAGTAGTAGACCACCATGTGCAGTTTGTACAGAGAAAGCACCTCAGATCTCATGTAAAGAGTATGCAAGGTCTGTATCTGTTTTTTGCATTTGCAAACTATTCCAGAAACAATTTTCTCCTTTTTACAGTAAATTTTGGTCTGTCAAAGATGTGTTCTGTAAGCACCTTTGTACATGATGCTGAAGCAGAAAATAAGTGAGACTCTTACTTTCTTTGGCTCCCATTTAATCTGATGGCCCTCCTGTACTTAGTGGTCCCAGAGAAACCCCAAACTCTTTTATTATTCTCCATGGCCACATTTTACTTCTCAAATATTTACGGCTCAGCTACACCCAATTGCCCCCAATGTTGCCTCTTGGAGAGGGAGGGAATGACTATCAGCCTCTTCAGATTGCTCTTCCCAATGCTGCTACACGAATGATACAGTTACAACTCTCCCAGTACTTATTTTCTTACAGTTAAAACATCTGGAGCCAGTTACTAACATGAGAATCACAAAAGGAGGAAAGTTTCTAGCCTTTGTGGTTTCTGAGAAAAGTCACTCAAACATACCCTACAAGCCCACAAACCAGAAAATAAAGTTGTAATTTTATTGACTTAAAGTATCATTAATTTTCAGTACTTAGGGATGACAATACCATTTGGCTGATCCTCTCATCCCAGTGTGACCCTGATGCCCTGACTCCTACAATGGACAAACAACGGGGTGTTTGGTCAGGGGAGGAGCATTTTCTTGTGCTAGGGAGGATACTCAGAGCAAGGACACTGCTGACCAGCTTGTGCCAATGCTGGAGCAGGAAAGAGCAATGCCACCCTGCCCATGAGCAAGCGTGACTTGAAGCCTGTATCTATTTCCCACTGTAATATACCTATTGTTCCTACTCTCTAAGGCACTCGCCCAAACGCTTACCTGTGCAATAACTAACAAATAAAATATTGGTACAAAAGCAAAATTGATGCTGCTGTCCAAGACTCACATGGGTTTGGAATTTGCTCAGAGTTAAATTATGTTTTTATAACACATGAAAACTTCCAAGTAGTACACAACTACTTTTTTGTGAATCAATTTTACATTTTAAAGATATAGATTTACAATTTGGAGTTAAAAAATTTCTAAAGAGGTGTGTTAGAGAAAACTTTTAAGAGACTACAAATCTTTTGGTTTATGTGCAAGAATATACCCGATAGAAGAGGAGCTCTTGGAAAGCTTCAGAAACCTTTAATGCGAAGCCCTTATCTTTCCCATTTTTGAAAGCTTACTCACCTGAGTAGAATAACTGCCAATTGATCCTTTCAATCTGACAGGCTGCAACTTTCTGAGCCTGCCTTGGTCACAGAGGGCCAAGAAAAGCTGCCTTACACTGTCCTTCCCCTCTTGTTCCTGTGTTTCTCAACTTTTTCATCTTTCTTGTGAATTTAGAGAGCTTCCCACTTCTAAACTCTCAAGCTTTCAAAGTGTGACACATGAGTTTAACACACCTTGTTAACTTAATATTTCACAGAAAAGACTTTCCTTTGGAAATATTCTAGGTCAGCCTTACCACTACTATGAGAAGTAATTTTTCTAAGATCTTGATACATATAAGTACCAAGTATCCTCAAATTGTGAGATCAGAATTAGATTATGGTTTCCCACTGGAAGCTGATAAAAAAATAGAAATCAGAGGAGCAATTTTGGTCCACTGCCATCAACGGGAATTGGGAAGAGTCACAAAGGAGAAAATATTCCTAAAACAGAGATGGAAATAGAGAAGGAAAAGCATGAAAGGACTTCCAGTCATGCAGGGGGTGTTGCTCCCTTGTGAACACACTCTGACGTTTTCTTCTTAACAATGAACAAAAACTATTTTCTCCAAGGAAGAGGACAGGAAAAGGTTCAAGCTAAAGCTGGGTCAGGACTAGGTTAGCATGGAGCTTGTGTGTCATAGGCTAGAGGAGTTAAAGTCCAGTTAAAAGCCTTTCTTGCCTGTCCCCAGCCTTTGCTCTCCTTTTGAAGCCCACCTCGTGCCTCCAAAATGCTGCTTTCTGGGTGTCAGTCTTCCATAAATTTCCCTGCCCCAGTCAGCTCCCTATCCAGTGCAGCTTTTATCCACACAACCCTACAGCTGTGTTGCTTTTCCTTTCCAAACCTCCAGTTGTAAACTGTCCCCCCTAAAACTGGACCATTTAGGAAGAAACAGATAAGAATTTAATTTATAAACATTTTTTCCAGCAGTAAAGCTTAAAATTTTTTTATTTTAATATTGACTTACTGCAGTAAAGCAGTAAATAAAGCTTTATCTGAATGGATCTTGGCTCCTGCCACATTTGATATCCCTGCTTTGAAGCACTACTAGCACCTCTGCAACTTTCACGCAACTTTTCGTATATTTTGAGACTGGGGGGGATTTTTAATTTTTTTTTCATTAACTTCTTCCTTTCAAACCCAGAAGTTAAAAAGAATTGAGGAAGCACATAGCTTTTTCCAGCTGAAGAAAGATACAGATATTTCAAAGACCTGAACTATGCTCACTGTTTCCTAGTGCTTTCAGCCAAGGGAAGCAGTTCCAGGCCTTTGCTGCCTCTGACCCAGCCCGGGGTGGCAGAGCACAAAAATACCCCCTCAGGGCAGAGTATCGGGCTGTGCCTTCCCACCCGGGGGCAGAGCACACAGCAGCCAGGCAGTCACACCTCGGGACGTGGGGACCAAGCAGAACCAGCCTTGCAGCAGACACAGCAGGCACTTCACACACCTTTTTAAAGGTGTTCTTATGGCATCTGGTAGCATAAAAGTTTTTTATAAAGTACTTACTTTTATACTACAAAAAAAAACACAAACAAAAAACCTGCAAAAACCTTGAAAATAATTAGCAAAATATTAGAGCTGAACAAATATTTAGAAAGAAATAAATGTCTATATTTTAATTTATTTATTTTTTTATTCTCAAAGCTGAGATGTATTTATCCTTTAGTGAGCTCTAGCAAATAATGGAACACTAAAGCCATAGGTAAAGGTAATACAGTCAGAATTGACAAAAGGAAAGTTAAGCACAGATTAATACCAAGACACAGGCTTTGCTGGCTTGATAATTGAACAATATTGTTTCAGGAACAGTGTACCACAGAGCTCTCACTTCTTGGATTGTTTTTACACTTGACATGTATGAGGACAGAAAAACTTCAGTTGTAAACTGGAGAGAAAGCCAGAACTTTCAAAACTAGAGCAATCTAAAGATGTTCAGGATACGATTTTAAAATAAACAACTGAAAAAGCAGTTTTTCCAGAAGAATGCTTCCTCCCCCTCTTCCCTGTCCCACTCTCCTCTGCCTCCAGCAGAGCCAGCACCAGATGTTTCAGAAACCACACACTGGGCAGATACACAGGATCATCTGTCCCTTCTTCCATAAAGGTCTCATCCAAAGGGAAAAATTTAGACAACCTAGTTCAAAGAGCGTGCCAGTAGCAGCAAGTAGCAAGCCTTCCATTTTAAGTAGCTCTTACCGCTGAAAATAGAAATTTTAATAGAATAATTTGTAAATTTCAAGCCCAGAAAATTGGATCATAACAGCAGAATAGTCTACAGAACATTTTTGTGATAAACACATGAATCTAAAACAGTTCACGAGTACGTAATCTACAAACATGACTAACGAAGACTATTTTCTTAGAATTAAGATTACTGCAATACTGACACAAAATAAAGTCATGGCATGGAAGTAACATTTTATAGATTTAAGAAAAAAATGAAACATTTTTACACCAAAATAGAAGGGTTTCACCCTAATCCAGGAAACTGCTTTTCCTGTATGCAAAAGCTTTAAAAAAATGCAAATTTAATTTCCTCAAATACATGTAATGATAAATATAAATTCTAAAAATAAAATATTTATTCAGGATTGATAGTAATGCATAATAGAGTGGATTTAGACATTGAAATCAAGAAGAATTGTTAAAAATGGGTTTGTTCCAAAATAAGATTAATGTGTTGGTTAAAGAGATATTTCCTTCTATATGTAAATATAACAGGCAATATTTTTTCTCTTTGACTGCTTTTTTACTTCTAAAAGCAGCAGCTGTAAGGGATTCCTGGTGACAAGTGCTATGGCCACAAGCAAGGCTGGAGCAGAGGAGAGCAGTGCCCAGGACAGCACTGAGGAGGGGCTGGGGTAGCTCTGGGGGCTTGCAGCCCCCGCATCCCTCGATGACTGCACAGTGTAAAACACCTCTTGGGCTGCTTTAAAGCACGCAGACAGCCAGTCCTGCCCTGCCTGGCCAAGGATCAAAGGACTGGAAAGGTGGCTCTGTGCCACTGCTCCCCCTGGCTCTGCTCAGCTTCACGAAGGCCAAACTCAGCACAGCTGAGAATCCATCCCAGCACGTTAATCATGGCTTGGGTGGAATTGCTGTCATGCTGAAGTTTTCATTTCCTCCACCTTTTAAAGCCTGACTTGTTCAAAGGAAGACAAGACTTCAATTTTGCAATGAAGCACCTCAGATTGGAAATGTCCTTCAGTTTGCAATTCTAGGAAGCAAGTGAAATTTGTGTAAATCAAGCATTTATTATATAGAAAATAATCATGAATGAAATTATTTCAGATGTCACTCGACAGTGATGTAAACACAATGCTGTGGAAGACAAAGTCTTAACCAAGCTTCTAAAAGCATTTTTACATCAAGAAAAATGCAGTTAATACCAAATTTGATTTGCCAAAAGTGCAGGAAATTGAGTTAGGTGTTCTCTCTGTCTGGTGCCAGTGTAGCTTCTGGCAGTACAGCCTGGCACCAGAGCTTTGGGGGTTTCTTTGTCCTCTTTTTTGCCTTCACGTGGAGAAAGATAAAGGAAAAAAGAAATTACAGTCATTTCAATGTGGTGAAACAAAGCCATAAGAAGAATTGTATATTCACAATGAACAAGTGTAGGCATGGTATTAGCAAAATTTCTTACTCAGAATCAAATGCATTTCACCACAGTAGAGTAATAATTCAAACCTCTACTGCAGTCCAGCTGCAGTATCAAGTTCAAGAGAATTATCAGTCCTTTTTCATTAATTATATTTAAATGTCATACAGAGACATACCACATCTCTGGTGCTATCAGAGTCACAACTCCATGTATTCTAGAAAACTCAAGACTCACTGGAAACAGATGCATATTTATAACATTTATAATTGATATCAACATAGCACTACTTTGTTCCAGAAGTTTTTCCTAGGAGTTAGTCAGGGGCTACTATCTCCCATGGACAGGCTGGATTGAGATTACTGTACACACAGGGATGTGAGGGACCAAAGATGCATATGAGGTCACAACGACGAAGGAGACAAATGAAAACTCCCCGTACAATGATAGAATATTTCAAACAAGAAAAGGTTTGCAGGATTATGGAAGTACATTCTTTCTGAATACCATTTTTTCCCCTTCAAATCCTAGCCATCTTTAAAAACCAGGTGACAGCTCTCACAAGAGAAATTTTTCTTCTTCTCTCCTGTGATTTGATTTAGATCTCCTTTCCAGTGACAGACTGCCAGGTTGTGTAAAGCCCAGAGATCTCTACAGCAGGCAGTCCACTAATGACTCAGAGCTTGTGTAAGATCCAGAGAGAGGTATATACAGAAAGTAAGGAGGGAGAGAATAGAAGAAGAAAGAATTAAGCATCCATCTCATTCACTCATCAGACAGGCCCCCCAAACCCCCAGGCTCAAGCCCTGCTGGGGCAGTGAGGGGCAGAGTTATTCCTGCTGGGCTCCAGGCACCCCCAGTTGGTCAAAGCAGATGTTCTATTGCCACTCCACTGACAAGTCACTATAAACTGCAGCTATTAAAAAAGTACAGTATATGGAAATGTAGTGATGTTTTCTGTGCTTTGTTTGAATGGCTTATACTTTTCATCTGCAAAGTTTTTTCAAACTTTTTTTTTTAATGGGATGGTTCCCTTTTTCTCTTTTTTTTTTTTTTTCAATATCAGTTGGAAAACTGCCTAAAGTCATAGTCACACGTCAAAACCCTGACACCTACTTTTAATGACTTCCATTTCCATTCCAACCATCTCATCCACTTAGCTTCCTCATTGCTTGGCTACTGCTCCAGCATTCACGTCTACATTTTATCAGTGTTTTATGGCTTTCAATAGAATAACTCCACAGTCACTCGCATACTGTAATGCAACCACTGTCTTCATTATGTTAAGTGGATTTTAATCCTTTAGCAGCAGTCAAAGAGGTACTTGCATTTTCTTTGTTTTGGATTATAGCTTTCCACTCCAAAATAATTTACCTTCGTTCAAGTCATGTATAGAACTTAAAAATAAAGTAGTCCAGTTAATGGATCTTTGCTTTAGCAGAGAATAAGGAACTCTCACAGTGTGGACATTTTGAGAAAAATATTTTCATGACATTCAGCTGAGTAGAAGAGTCATAATTAATATAAGTCAACTGTGCTAAAGCAACATATTATTACTTCATAGGGGATGTTTGCAATGGAGGATGAGTTATTGACTCAACAGGCCTAACAGTCCTAAAGAGCTTGACCTGCATTTAGCCTGCACTACATACAGCCAAAAAAAATGAAGTCTCATCCTGCAGTTCTCACAGTATCTAACCACTTTGAGGAAAGAGCTTCCCATTCCATGTGTTGGTGAAATACAAACTACTAATTAATATCTTGTATTCGTTATTATAATTAGTAATAGTTGCTGGCATCTAGGAGGCTTAACCAAGACTTGGATCCTACTGCACTGCTTTAGGAACATCTTGGAACAGGCAGCTCTGCCTTATGTAACTCAGTTTACAAACCAGACAGACAGGGGCAAATGAAATTAGATCCTCCTGCCCAAGTTCACACAGTTGAAACTCAGAGCTCAGGCAGGGAAAACAACCACCACAATGGCATAGGGCAAAAAGAAATCCTGTAGATACTTTTACCCACTCTTGGGAATAAATGTAACTTCAGGCCTCAAAGGCAAGGAATCACTTCAGGGATTTTAATGTAAATTGCTTGCTCTGAGATTTTAAAGTATGTAAACATGAAATTTCTTTTCTTTCCTACAAGCAAAGACAGCTTTCAGCACTCCTTGATGTAGGAAGGGGGAAAGTAGATTAAAAAATCGTTTTTGTTTTCTTAAAGGATGCATGAACTCTTCTTTTGGACCAATGTATATTTCAGATCATTAGGACTGTGTGTTTCTGGAGAAAAGTCTGTTTTCTGAAGTTTCATACAAAGTGTAGCTTCAGTCAATATGATTCAAAATAAGGAAAGACACTGCACTTCTTTAAAGGAATACCGACATTATCATTGAACTATTGTTGTTACATAAATAGGTATGGCCAAGAACAAAGGGCACACAAAAACAGAATCAAGATCTATTATTTCTTAGATACTATTATGAATCTTAACATCCAGGCTAGGGAGTTAGCAAACAAGTTAATTCCTTAGTCATAAAAGCAGATCACTGCCTGAAGAGCTAAAAGGTTTAACTTTTTTTCCTGAAAATATACCTAAATCAACCTTAATATGTAGAAACTGAGTGCTGCAACCATATTCCACCAGGAAAATAAATACTCACAGCATTCAGAAAAAGTGGTTTATGTACCATACTTTGAAATACTTAGAAATATGTCCAGGGGATATCAGAAACATAGAACGGGTGAGATGGGTGCTGAAGAGAGCCAGGGGATGTAGAGAAGAGCCATATTATCTTGCACATGAATGTCATGATCTCACAATTTCAGAAATATTTTTAACACCAAAAGGGTGGGTATGTGTACGCAGAAGACTACGAAGGTATGGAAGGTTGTGGAAGTGTTAATTAGCTTGGGTTAGTCTTAGAGGTCACTCAAGAGAGACAAAACTAATTTATTAAAAAATCTCAGCTAGAGTAATGAGGACAAAGTTCCTATCACAAAGAGAGAGAACATTTCCTATACCTGAAAGTATCTCAAAGGGGTGACAGGTGGGAAAACATGGAGGAGCCTAAAGAGTGAGGAGGAGACACAAGTGACACCAGCTGAAGAGAGAAGAAAGAAAAGATCTCAAATCCTTGATATACTTTTGTGGCTCTGCCTTCCTTTTCATAAAAAAGACATCTCTTCACAGTGAGAGGTTTAAAGAATTCTTTCAGAAATTCCACCTGGTCCTAAGGAGTTTGCTCCCTTGAAAACTCTCAAAGGCTGGCTATTTTTAATTTTTCTTCCGCTATTTCCATTTTTATCATTTTTATCTGCCTTCTGGATAGGAACACGTACTTGGCACAATTCGTCAGTTCTTACAAACTCTGAGTCTTGGAACCACCTTGTCTTCTACTCTGGGCAGATTTACCAAGGGACACTGAAAACCCACCAGTAGAGGATGGATGGTAGCAGAACTAAAGTAAAATCTCTCATAACTCAAGCTAACTCAAAGGTCTACCATGCACTGCACCCCTGCAGGAAATACTGTTGTCACATGGACCCTGGAGTCCAGTAATAAAAAAGAATATGGAAGAGAACTTATATAAATGTTATGATACCTTCATATCTTTTTCTGGTTTTCTTTCTTGCCTTGGGAGACACTTTCCCAATGGCTAAAGAAAGACAGGAAAGATAACTCCTAACTGGAAGCTGTTGCTGGATCCTGTCCTGTAGCTTTGTCCATTGTTTGTTACAGAGATGAGATCTGGGGCATTGCACCAGCCATGGAATTCATTCAAGTAGACACAAAGAAGAGTGAAGGCAGTAAAGAATACAGAATTAACTGGTTTTTGCCTCCATTTAAGTATTTCTCATGCCACAGAATGACATTGATAGTTTAACAGTTATTTTAAAATGCTGAGTTTTCCATTTCCTGAATCTAATTTCTTTTCACTCATTCAGCTTCATGTTAGTTTTTAACCACACACTGTTTGTCAGCTTCTACAGCCGTCACACTCACAGTAAAAATAAAAGGTCCTCCTAGTATCTGAACTACCTGTTGAGAAGAAAGCAAAGATTGTAGTAGGGCTGATCTGGAATAGATTTTAAAAAGAACAAATTTTGTTTTAGCACATTTGATACTATCTCCACATCTGAGGAAAAAACCTCTTCCACCCATTTAGAGTCTTCCTGACGGTGTCAGGATCAATTCTATCATGTTACAGAGCAATAATGCACCAAAATCTCTCCTTAACTGAGAAGTGAAGAAAGATTTTAGTACTAACAGGATCTTATATAAGCCTTGTCTGAAACACTGCAAAACTATGCTTGCTGTGTATCTACAGTATAATGATACTAAGGAGTTAAAGGAAATTAAGAAGTTTAAAAGTGTTCAAATTAAAAATGCCTTTCACTTTTTTCCATTACTTTCCTTAGGAGTTCTCAGCTTCAAAGTAAAATTCAACAGTACTTTTAATTTCTGTGTATTAAAGTACTTTTGTTACCTATTAAGAATAATTGATCTATTTTAATAATGAAATAAGAAATGTTGACACACTCCTGGCAAAGAAAAAGTATGGAAAAATAGTTCCTGGATTATTGGATAACCCTTAGAAACTTTCAGCCACATGTAAAATGAGAGAAAAAAGAAGAGTGAGGCCTGGTTTAAAAAAGGGGCTTCCATCAAGAATCACGAGAACAAAAGTTAATAAATTGGCTGACAAAAAATGTTTGATGTTAAACTTAATAACCGTTCATTTTTCCTAGAACTGTACTAAGAGTCAGATGCAGATGAATATAATATGGGATTCATTTAACAAAAATCATACCTATTTAATATACACAGAATAATAAAAAAAGACAAGTCACATCTTTACCTCTCCAACAGAGTAAATAATCTTCACACACTCCTCTTTTCTGAGGCTGACAGCAAGTCACCATATGGGTCATAATGGAAACAGTATCTTCCACCTCTTTGTACCTGAGCAAATGACCTCCTTTCAAGATGAATTTTCCAGAAAGCAGGTAATTGAATTACTTGAGTGCTGATCCACTTCAAAGGTTGCTCTTTATAGGAAGTATAATCAGATTCTGATGCTTTGATCAAGGGAATCTATGAACCTGTTACTCGATCACAAACTCTACTATTTGCCATGAAGAGATAACTAATCAATTACAGAAATACATCTGCTCTGAGTAATGTTATTGATGACTTGACAGAAGGAATGCATAATTCAAAGAGTAAAACCCTTGGGAAAGCTGGCAGTGACTGCGGACCAAGGAATTCAAATGAGACAGAGGGTGGCCAGCCTAGAGGTAAGTTGCTAGTGATTAAATGGGAGTATCTCCTCTGGCTTCATTTGAAATGGAAGATGGAAGTGGAAGGAAGGGTCTGTAGCTCAAAGCCTGTTAGAAATATGGGCTGTCAAATCCTGCCACCTTTCCCTTCCCTGAGCAAGCCTGCTCAGCTTCACTGCCGAACCTGATTTTTCCAGCCACACCAGGCTAAGGAAGTACTGGTTCTCTTCCAGAGAAGTCTATCCAAGTGCAGGGTCCATTTACTTGTCTTGTATGCCACACACAAACCTGTATGAGAAACTAAAACTAGTCCATATTTTTAAAAATGCAATATAATAGTTCACGACTAATTGTACTTGACTGTAGTCAAAGCAAAATTCAACTGTAATAATTACACCATGTGCTAAAGCCTCTCACTATTGTACTATGTGAGCATCTGAGAGCATCTTTACAATTCAGGCATACAGGAAATAAGTGTCATTAACTAAATCTGAGCAATTAAAAGCATCCTTGTTGAGTAGAGTGCCTTACAACTCTTGACTGAGTTACACCCAGACCCACAGGTGTCCCCCTTCTGTTCATGAGCACTGGGTTTCACCAGAAAAAACGTGTATTTTCAAGCACAAGGTTCTCACCGCCACAACCTTAAGTGCTCTTCAAATCATAAAATCAGCTTAAGGCTAGCATATGAAAGAATCTGAGGGGAATGTCTGGACAGCTTAAGAGTACCAAAACAAAGCACTGCAAACAAAGTCAGCTCTGCAATCTTATCTACCTTAAGTAATTCAAAGACCAAAATATTTGTCAGTTAAAAACTTAATTCTTTCCTATATCCATTAAAATGAAAGCAGTTTGGTTTCTTTTTCCTTCTTCACCACTGAACTCAGTTGAATTTGGTCAAACTTTAAGATTGCATTTCATTGTTTTGCTTTTGCTGAGTGCTCCAATGGCCAGTCACAAGCTGACATTATGTGCTGCTAGCAGGACAAGAGCTGACTGGGAAGAGATGAAGGTAGCCCCTGGAGAACAATCTCCTCCCATTTTGGCCTTGAATTGTAAGCATTCACAGAAGACAGAAGAATAAAATGTCTGAGGTCTGGATAAAATTTTGTTGAATCATTCAGGTGAGCAGCTCAGCCAAATCTGAGAACCTCCTGCTGGAAGAGGCTGCAAATCTTTAGTGGAGGGTGGTCCTCCACACTAAAGTATGGTTACAGAAGCTGAAATTCAGTGGCAATAATGACTGTCCACAGGCTTTTCAGCAGCCCAGAGATGCACGTGCACCTCATATTCTTTCTTACATTTTGCATCTATGTGAAGCTGTTTATTTTGTTACTTTTTATTTCGAAGATGAAGGAAAGATGTGGTCCATGCACAGAATTAACAAAATTAAGAAAAGGGGAGGATGTACAAGTCATTTGAATTCAGTTTTTATGCAGCATGCCAAAATAAGGAGAAGATAAAAGTGATAGCAGTGCACTGAATGAATTGTAAGGTTTGTTTTTATCTTTCTTATTGAACAGATTCCTGCAGTTTACCTTTTTGAGCATCTTACAGCATCTTTGGATTAACCAACAAAGAAATTCCTTTTGCACACAGCATGCGGTCAAATGAAGATTCTGTTCAAAGTGACATGGAATCAGAAATATTGGCTATATAACAGGTATTGTCTTTTTCTATACCTCTGTTCTTCATTGTCAGTAGTCTCCATAACTGAAGAGACACACTCACAAAGAAGTAAGAAATGTTCAAAGTGGGCAACAGATGCTTTATTAGAAGGCAAACCTTTCTCTTTTCTCTATTCATTTTATCCTAACACCAGCAGGTTTCCAAGGGGGAGAAAAAGCAGCTTTGAACTTTTTTTCCTTCCAACTGCTCTATTTTTTTAAAAAGGTCCTAATTTCAAATGCTTTAGTGAAGTCTGACTTAGTGCTCTTATGCTACAAAACATTTAATGTTTCAATAGTAGGATCACTATGAGTTCCCCTTTATATCTGCATTTTTTTATTATTATTAATTGGACAGACAAGTCCCAGTTGTTGGTACTTCAGAATTCTGCTCCTCCAGGATGCCAACAATGCTCATCTTGGGTGGTAGGGAGCTATGGGGGACCTTTGACCCAAATAGCCTGGGAACAATTTATGGATTTGTTCCAGTGTCCTATATGAAAACTGTTTTTACCTCCACGTACATACGAAACTTGTGATGTTATCACCTTAAAAGGACTTACTACACTAGTGAGGAGTCAGGCCAACCTCTTAATTGAAGTCAGTTGGAGTTTTGCTCAATCACTGAATACCAAAATGAACCCCAAGGAAAGCAGCAGCCAGACCCGAAGCAGGGGTGAACCAGGCTCGTTGCACAGAAACCCACCTGCACCCCGCCTCAGAGCTCCAAAGGCCAGTGTCACATGGCCAGCAAAACAGCATCCCTGGAGCCCTGCCTCACATAAACATTTCACCATGCTGTGTTCAAACTTGGAGTTGGTCACTGTAGTTAGAAAGCGAAAAAATAGCAGGACTAGCACATTCTTATATTCCATCTCAATGAGCAGGGATGAATGGGAATAAATAGGGCTTAATGCCTATTTATGAGCCTGTGTAGGAGCCATGGGGACTGGATATACATCAGCATTGTGTACATTCTCTCCATGGCAGCACATTAGCTGCCATTCAACACAAAAGTTTTGTTTAGACCAGCAAGAGTATCAAAGTAACAGTTTAATCAGGACTCAGGGACATGAAAAGAGATGAGATGTTAGTAAAAGACTAAGCAGTTAACAGGGAGAGTTACTAGAGTGTAATTTTGTGTAGCACATCACATTTGATGTCACTCTAAAACCGCATTGTAAACAAACATTTTCTTTAATTAATACTCAGTCATATTATATATTCTGTTCAATTGCTGCTCAACAACTTAACCTCAGATATTGTTCTCTATCTGAATAGCTTAACATGTTCAAGAACATGAAAACAGGATGTTCTTGAGCTCTAGTTCTAAGATTAATGGGCCTCTACAGGGTACCAGAAGCAATGGGAAAGCACTCAGAGAAACCGGTGAGCTGCTTATCTTCCAGGGGGATTCAGTGATTCTGAAGTCTGGCTTCCATCATTTTTTTAGCTCCTAACCTGTACCTCAAAGGGTATTGATCTTTTCAAATTCTCTTGGGCATCTCTCCTTTTCGTTCCTTCTTTTCTTTTTACAGAGAAATGGACAAAGCAACTCTTGGTGATTTTTTTAATGTGTTTTAGGTAAGAGCACAGAAACCAGCCTTTCCTACATTGTACTGAATGTTCCCCCACTTTGCAAAAGCACAGCTAGTCAGAGGTTTCAATTACAAACTACAGTTTCAACTACCAAATTCTGCTTGCAGAAGAACTAATTAGCAGTGATAACTTTTAGAAATTTGCACAATGGTTCTGTGCGGCAAATCTGTGATTCTTTGTAAAATAATCACCTGAAGGAAGTGCATGAAAGAAAGAAAATTATTGATAGAATGGGACCATACATTTTCCTACTAGAAAAATATATGTATTGAAAGGTATCTTTACAAAGTAAGCAAATGAACTTACAAAATTAAAGTCAGGAAAGCAGGATTACATGACGAAAACAATAATGGGGAGAAGGTCAAGAAAGATTCAGAGAGTACATTACCAAAGAATAAAGCTATTGTGTAGATGAACTGGATTAAATTAACCTCTAACACTGGGGCTCATTCAGAATAGAAAGTAAAAAGTAATAATTTTAAAAGGGTGGAAGTGACCTAAGTGTGCATAAATTGCAGACATTGCTTTATAAAATAGGATACTGTGGTTTGTATCTAAATACGTAAACACAATCCAAGGTTCTGCTAAACACTGAGCTTTGACCCTGTTTGTATGGCCAGGGTTTGCTCAAGAGGGAGCACAAGGCAGTTGTCAAAGGAGGAGGCTGTTGCAGTCTCCAGTTCCTGTCTTTCTGAACATTAAGCCCAAGTCTAGGGTGCTTCTAGTCCCCTCTTCTCTACATTTCTACTGAAACAAGGTTTATTTAGGAAAGATTTTTATTACAGCAAAATTAGCATAACTGGGAAAAAAAAATAAAGGCCATTTTTACTCACCTACCACCAGTAGATTCAGAAATTGGTTGTTATTGTAGTATCAAAGGAAGCTTGGCAAAATATAGCAGTAGCTGTTGTTGGATCAGTGCTCCCACCCCAGAGGGCGACGCAAAGGGAACCTCGGGCAGTCACAGACACATGAAGTGAGAGCTGGGCAGGAAAGAGAATATAATATAAAGCAGTCATTTTGCAACGCACTGTGAAACATAGTGAAATTGCTGAGCTGCTCTAATAGTTCGGTAATTCCCCCTGCTGAAAAGGAAATAACATGGAATAAATTTTAGAGAGCAAGTCTTGAATGACAACAAAGAAGGAAATGGTCAAGCTGCAAGATAAGTATGCAGCAAGCAGAAAAACTAATTTAGCTGGAATTTGAAAAAAAAATAAAATCTATTATGGCCAATAAATTAAATCCTAGATCTAGTAAATGGAATTGTTTGGTTTGTTTGGGATTTTTGTTTGGGTTCTGTTTTGTAAGCCAACTTCAGAAAGACCAGCATTTTCCTAGTCTATTATTATTTACTCACATAAAGGAAGCTACAAAATCTCAAATATATGGACATGATAGGGACTTTATGCTAAAATCCAGCTACAAGCATTCTGCTTCCTGAATTGCTTTAGCGTATTCCTAAATATGCTTTAGCGTATTCCTAATACACTTTAGCACTGAGTGAGTTTCCAAAAGGCATGCACAGGGCAAGAATTTACTCAGACAATAGGACCGTTCACTTCGGAATTCATCTTTCCCTAGAAGTTTCCCAGTTAAAGAATGTTTCTGTTCTCATCTCTAACTGCATGGGCAAAAGCCACTGGCATATACAGAAAGAGAGAAGGGACACAGACTACTACAGACACGATGACTGATGAAGTTCAGCCCCCAGGCAACTACTTCAACACTGGCAGATGTCCTCTCAGGATTGCCCAGGGTACTGTACAACCTCTTACAGTTTTATCTGAAGGCTGGGGTTCGGAAGCACCCAAGCAGTACAGCATTAGCCCTGAAATGTTGAAACTTTCAGGGGAATAACATTTGAAGAAGGACAGAGGCATTTTCATCTGGTATCCACCGCTGAGAGCAACCTTTCAGCTTGGTGCTGGGGTCTAAGATCCTGAGAAAGATAGGCCCTTGCACTTACATGATCATCACCTATATCAAACAACTCAAACAAAAAAGAACATCTCTCATGTAAATCTCTTCAGGAAATGAATAGAAAGACCTGAAAAGGTTAAAGGCCACAGCGTTTAGAGCTTTTATTCATACCAAAGAAAAGAAAGGAGACAGTGTTCAAAAGTTTTATTCTTAGGACGTTTTCACCAATTCCCTTTTAAAAAATTCTAGTTTTATGAGAACACTCTTACCTTATTCAGAAGGCTCACAAATAGTTTCTTTTTCTTTCCCTCTATGTATGCCTGTATGTGTCTGAGAATAACAGCAAAAGTGTAAATCTTCACTTGTTCTTTATGTACTCCCTTACAACAAATACCATCTGAAGAGTCAGGGGAGTCCATTTAACCTCTGTTTCAGATTTAAACATCCCCTGACATCCCCTCTCAATTAGAGTGTCGCTTCAAGTATTAGAATAATTGTTACAAGATACTCAGCACAGGCTGCTCCATGTAGTTTTAAATATACAGCAAAAAACCACACACATTTGTGTGTGTGTATATCACACTTGTATATACATACATATTCCATGTAAATACATATGAAAACCTAATCAAATAGATCAGACAACTTTTCTACCCCTGAAGATGTATACCAACCTACACAAGATCATCCTTTATTTAGCTGTATCCTGAGCCTTCTTCAGTGAATTGTTGATCTGGAAATTGAATGTTGAAATAAGCATTTCAACAGAGCCTTTAAAAAGAAATAACCCAGATATCTCAAGAGGAATGAAAAATATACCTCCAAGAACACCCATGGAGAAGTCACTCATTTTTGTGGATTCCCCTTTTTCTGACAATATTGGCACTTTAGCATCCTTGCTACTACGAGGGCCTTTTGATCTCTACAACTTGGCGCCACAAGATTTGCCCTCAGTGTGTTGTGAGAACTTAAAAAGGATTGTTGAAGGAGGACAGCTTGTGTGTAATTGCACATTAGCCATACTTAGAACGATGATGGCTTTGCTGACATCAGAATGATGGGTTATCAGCAACATTTTAAGGTTTCTATGCTGGGAAAATTGCAATTCCTTCCTGGATGGACAAAAGAGTTGAGTCTATAGCAAAGATGAGGGAAAAGTTGGTTCACATCTGTATTATTAGATCAAGACTATTTCTTATGGGATTTATGCAGTGGTGAAATGTTCACTCCCTTCTCTATATTACACCTTCTTTTGTTGTTTTATACCAATACAAATTGTAAGTCTTTCCTGTACTGAGCCCTCAGTGACAGGAACACGCCAGAAATCACAACACAAACGTCATCCAGGAAATAATAATAAGAATCCTGTCATTATGATAAACCTTGCTATATTGGAAAAAAAAAAACAAAAAAAAAGCATCGTACATTACAGATATCAGTCTTGCTTATTCTTTTCCTCTTTCTAATGTTTCAGTCTCCTTCTACTAAAGCAGAAATTTTATTGAGAACACAAAAATGAAAGATCTTTTTTTCTTAACTCCTTTAAATTTTGGTGATTAGCAAGCTGTCTGCAAAGTAATATTTCCAGAAACCACACAATAGTTTAGACTTTTAAAAATTACTTTTATTATTAAGATGGGACCTGAAAATTGAATTTCTTTTACATAC
>WAAG01000055.1:0-14391 GCA_013390105.1 Tichodroma muraria
TCAGATAGAAATTTATGTTTGCATTCCATCCCAATGGATCTCCAAGGCATCAGATACAACACAATCTTTGCCCCTGGAGTAGATCCCAAGGTTCAATTATAGAGAGTACTACTTCATCAACTAATATTCTGGGCATAAATAAATTCCCAGACAATGCAGAAATGGTTTTACCAGGCCCACATATAAGCCTATGTTAAAATTCATTGTGTGGAATAGATTTTACATGCTGAGAAAGGGGCTGATACTGCTCTTCATAAGGCAGACTTGCCACTTAAGTGATGATAGAACATGACCATATCCAAACAGATACATATGATGGATATATAGCATAGTTAAATGAGCTAATTTTAAGCTAGCAAATAAGCAGGGTAAAACAACACACCTCTAGCTCTAGGCTAGATGCAAATAGATTGTCAACTGTATTAGAGCCAAGGAGTTTGGAGGCTATACTTTCAGGCATCTCTGCTATTGCAGACAGAAAAAGTGCTGGCAGGATATAAATATTCAGAATCCCATATAAACGCTTCATATTTAAAGCCACAAGAGATCCATCTCGTTCATGGATAAAATATACTAATGTTATTTTCCAACTACCTTGAGCTTTGCCAGAAGAGATGATTAGTCCAAATGCTGCAACAGATAATGATCATGGGACAAGTTTATGTGACATAATAGGATACAATGTAAAGGAATTTGAATCTAGCTAGATTATTCCATTAAAAGTTGCAAATTGCACTGTACTTACAAAGCAGTACCTGAAGCGCCTTACAGAACCATCTGGTCCACGTTAAGCACAATGTAAAGTGCATTCACACATCAGGAATGCAGAAAGGTAATTCGGTATCCACTGTGGTCTCCTGCTGTCTAAGGTCCAAGGTCTAGACATCAGACCAAAAAGACTGACTCATGCACAGGCAGAATGACAGAAGGAAAGGCCGAGTACCAAAGGTTACAGAGCTTAAAGGAAGATTTCCATGCCTATGAACAGTAACTCTCCACTTTGTGCCGAGAGCCATTTCTATGCCTAAGCTTCAGCATTTGTAATACAATGCTGCAAGGCAATAATCAGCAGGGAAACCTTATGTGATTCAAGCATTTACAGTTCTAGAAAGTGGGGAAACAGACGTACCCAATTACTGTGACTGACTGAACATCCTAATAGATTGTACCGATAATAGGCAGCTTCAGCATTCTTAGGACAATTAATTTATTTGAAAAACCTTGCTGCCTGCACCAATGCTGAGAGCATCTTTACTAGCAGCATTAGAACCTTTCCTGAGTGCATCTCACCTCCCAGTGACACCCAGAATTGTCATCCTTATTCTCCTGGTTTATGCTCCTCTTCCCATGTTTCTGACCTATATGTATCACCACCAAAAGGGCTAGCTGGTATTAGGACACTGACATCTTCCATCACAACCAATTATCCCCCCAGTATCATCCCATCCAAGGAAAGTCCTTTCATGTTAGAGGAACATTCCTCCACAAAATGAGAATAGGACTAACAGTAAGGACTAATCTCCAAAGTTAGAAAACCCCTGCCTCAGTGCTTGCTTTTCCTAATTCAAGTTAAAAACACAAAAGAACCTTAAAAAAGAACTCAAATATTCCAAATACCCAGCCTTAACATTACAAGCTCAAAAAGGTCCGTGACTCTAACCTCTCTTAACAACCCTTACAAATACACCTTTTTTTTTTTTTCTTTGTGAAAAAGTGTTGCATTTTTATTCTGAGTTTTTCTACAGGTTTTCCTCAGATCTCTAAGCAAATAGACAGATGAGGCAAACAGGACTGGTACTTTGTTAAAACTGTGACTTTAAACCACTGAAATCAGGATACATTTCCGAGGCTCATTCTGTAGTTGGAAGGAGATACCAGAACACATTGCCAGAGGCATTTTTTCCTAATCAAGCAGCACATTTGCTTTTTCATTCAAAAGAGGTTCTGATTCCTATTTCTGTCACAAAACTGGTTTATGTCTTAGCTACTTAGGAGTTACAATAGTCAATACAAAGCCTAAGGGAATACGATTTAATCATGCGATACCTGACGTCCTCTTCATACAAAGTTAATTAGGCTCTGTTCTACAAAGTCAATTTGAAACATTTGTCTCAATAGCATTATCTTAATTATTCCTCATCAAAATGATACCACCTCCTACTGTGAACTAACATACTTGTGTAAACAAGAAAAAAAGAAACCTTGCAGTCTTGAAGCAGGTTCCCATTTTAAAACTCTCTAGTGTAAATACTAATACAGACATTATGTATTCAGGAGGAATACAAGTAAGAAACTCATATGTTTCACCTCTTTTCCTACCAAAGACTATTTTTAACATTACTGCTGAAATACATATAATCAGTTTAGTTTTTTATTAGCATAATATTTTACCTCCTGTAAAGAAGTACCCAAAAGTATGATATCCAAGAATTCCTTGCAAAGAGTAGTATTTTATTCTTCATATGCTACAAATTTTCCCGCTCTAAAACAAGCTTAATTCAAAAAAGATCAAAAGTAAAGTGTGTGGAATGGCTTGTAACAAAATATTACTGGATATCAACTCTGAATTAAATATATGTTTTGTAAACACGCTGTTTACAGACAGAAGTACTTCTTAATACGAGTCTGGCAAGCGGATACCAAAATGTTCAATACTGTTAACTTTCTTTGACTTGTAGATTTAAAAATACAGGAGATTTCCAGCCATTGAAGTCTAGGCTTTTAATTTCATGTCTGTCTACACAACCCTGTAGAAAAAAAATCACCTTTTGCATACAAGTGCAAAAACAAAGGAAAAGGAAAAAAACCCCAAAAAACAGCTAGCCTGAATCAGCAGCTTTACCAATAGCATATCCTATTTATCAATATATTATACAAGTCCAGCACTCTGACTGTAAAAGCCTACACTTGGTATATATTTCAACTTTGCTACCAGCATGGCAAGTTTGCAAATACTTTGATTCTTGCATCCTTCTTATTATTCTTAACAAACCATACTGTGTAAGACCTACCAGTAAAAACTGAGTGAACTCCGCGTATGTTAGGTGTCTTTTTCTATCCTTTCCAAAATGCAGCTGTACAAATTCTGAATTCCAGTTAAAAGGAATGTGCTGATGAATCGTGGTCTGGCCAAAAACTTGTTTAGCATCCTCTGTAAAGAAAAGAAAAATGTTCATTTAGTAATAAAATAAAATAACAATATTGACAACTATAAAGACAAATAGGATATTTTGTGAAAGGAAAGCAATACTGTTCATATAAGACAGTAACATATTGTAAAGCAAACCGAATGTTTTTTGTTTACCCAAATCATCACCCTCACAAATAGTTTCTGAAAGCTACTTTTATTTGTGAAGTTTTATACCCACAGCATTTAATTAAAAGAAACTCAGATATTTCAAGTTTCAAATTCAAACAAAGACAATTTATAAAAAGATGACTAAAGCTAACTGATTTTCAGCATAGTCTTTTGAAGCTGCTAACGATAAAAGTTTTGTGTCACTGTAATTCAGGCTTTTGAATCTTTCCCAGAGTTCTCCACATTCAAACAAATCAACTACAAAAATACTGTTATTTCAAGATCCGCTCTCTGGAGTTACTTATGGAGCAGTGACAAGCAGGACAGGGGATGGGGGGAGACATGATAGGCAGGAATAAAAACTTATCACCTGCACTATGCAGACTTCAAGCCTAAATCTCTTCTACGAGGAGGGGGGCAGTGTGACAAGTATGATCACACCTAAATATAAGCTTCATATTTAGTAGTCACAACTAGGCAACAGTTTACTACACACTTTGCAAACTGTTAATACACAGCAGTTTCCATGAAGAAGCAACTATTTGATACACAATTTGTAATAAGGACCAGACATTTCTGCAACTAGACATCATATACTGTAAGTAATGAAAACAGCAATGAAATCTGAGCAAGTACTTGTCTCAAAGGGCAGAGCCCACTTCAATGTGATAGTTTTGTCTCAGTCAGAAAAACAGGGCAAAGACATCCTCTGAAGACAAGTTCAAGGCCAGAGGTTCCCAGCTGCTATATGCCTTCCTAATTGCTGTATGACTCTTCCAGCAACTCAAGCCAAGAGCCAGTTCTTGTCTCCTGTGAGTTCCTGTGAGCAAGGAGAGATGGTTCCCAGGAGTCACTCCCTACCCAGAGGCTGGGCCAGGAGCTGGTCTGCTCCCTTCACGCTTTGTGGAAGAAAGACCAGGAGTCCAAACCACGAGCTCCTGTCTGTCTCTGTGAGCAGCAGAGCTGTATGCCAGTTCCCAAGCACGGCTGGTGCCTGGGGTTGAGGAAATCAGCACAGCTTAGTGCTTGCCTATGTTCAGAACAAGCTGGGAGTCACCCCACTGGAGCCAGCCTCTGCCTGCCAGGCAGGACTGGGAGCCACCTTCCAGCTCATTCCAGGGCCACAAGCAGAGGTGGGAGCTGACTCCTTGGGGCAATGAGGTCGTGTCTCCTGTGCATGCTGAGTTCCAGCTTCTGGTTCAGCCCACGCCAGGCAGGCACAGCAGCTCTGTTGTCTTGGGGAAATCCAACCAGAGTGGAATACCCTCTTTTAGGCAAGGTAGCAGGAAAAAGTGAGAGTGAAGCGGCACAGCTGAGAGCCAGGAAGATGTGAGGAAGAGCCCAAGTAAATGAAGAATAAAGACAGAAAAAAACAGTCACAAAGAGATGAAAGGGGCAGGTGTCCAGCAGCTGCACTGACCCAAAAGCCCTGCAGATGGTATTACCCACAAGAATAGCTTGTTCTAAAGCAAGAAGGCTTCACAGGGAGAGCAGAATTGAAACTGCAGACCTCTTCCCAGCTCACAACCCAGTCAGTAGTTTCAGCTTTAAAAACACAGCACCCAGTGATCCCAGGAAATCAGTTGTGAAAGAGCAAGTTGGATTTAACTTACAAACAGAAAGACTAACCCCAGTTAACCTCAAATTCATAAAATTCATAACTCCAAGTCCTAATGTCCTTATGAGAATTTTCTCCAAGCAAAGTCAATGCCCCCAGGACGGCCCTATTGTTCATTCATGTCTTAAGCTCCATCACAACCAGTTTGGATCTTGTCTGCCAGCATTTTCCAGGAGCAAAATTCTGCTCTCAAGACAGTGGGAGAGAAAGTCTATTGGGTCAGGGTGAGGTCCTATCCATCTACTTGAAGTCTTTAATTTAGGGTGCTTCCTACTGACACAGCTCAAGGCACCTTGCCACATGTCACTGGAGATCACATTTATAAAGTTCCTGCTTTCTGCCAGACTTTTTTCAAAGGCAACTAGCATGAAAAAGACAGCCCGTCTTGCTTGCATACAAGAGGAAATAAAGGTTGTCTCTTTCTGGCAGTGACCACTGCTTTTCCAGAGAAATAAAGACATTCACAGAGAAATCAGATGTTCACCTCCTTCCCCTTTACCTCTCATCCCACCTCCAGAATTTCCCCAGAGCAAGCCACTGATACTGTGTGATGAGATTAGGAACAAATCATCGTTTACCAAAAGCAATGTATGGCTGGACTCCAGACTTGCCTTTGTCAGAGAAAAAAGGTGCATTTTTACCTGTTGCAAGGTAAGAGATAGCAGAAACTTAGCTAGTACAAAATGTCTCAAATTTGTTTTGATAGGGCAAGGCTCCACACAATTCTTACTACAAATTGTTAAAACATGAACGCTGCAGAGTCTCTTTTGAATATGCTCCTGTAATTTTATTTTAATTTATTATCATACATTAGCCACCTTGAAGGAACAATGTATCCTGATCCCCCAGCTCTGTATCCTGTAAACCCTCCTTGGCTGGAGCCCAAATCCACCTCAAGAAAATGAAATATACAATCATAGAATGGTTTGGGTTGAAAAAGACTTTAAAGATCACCTAGTTTCAACCGCTCTGCCATGGGTAAGGATACCCTTCACTAGACCATGTTTCTCAAAGCCTAATCCAACCTGGCCTTGAACAATTCCAGGGATGGGGCATCCACAACTTCTCTGAGCAACCTGTTACAGTGTCTAACCACCTTCACAGTAAAGAATTTCTTCCATATATCTAACCTAAACCTACTCTCTTTCCATTTAAAGCCATTCCCCCTTGTCCTGTCTTGTAGGTTCCCTTTAGGTACTGGAAGGCTGCAATTAGGTCACCCCAAGGCCTTGTCTTCTTCAGGCTGAACAATCCCAATTCTCTCCACTTTTCATCAGAGGAGAGGTGCTTCATCCCTTTAACCATGGGTTTCCTTCTCTGGACTCGCTCCAACAGGTCCATGTCCTTCCTGTGCTGGGACCCCAGAGCTGGGTGCAGTGTTCCAGGTGGGGTCTCACCAGAGCAGAGCAGAGGGGCAGAATCCCCTCCCCCACTCCACCCCTGGTGGCCACACTGCTTTGGATGCAGCCCAGGACACATTTGGCTTTCTGGGCTGCAAGGACACATTACCAACACATGTCCAAACGTCAAGAAGTGAAAAGAATGGTAACTTCAGACTAAATACAATGTTTAATGGCATTACAAAAGGCAAAGGAACGCACAGCAATGAAAGTGAAAACCTCATCAAGCCAATTAGGCATATAATAAGGTCTCTATCCAGACCATTTGCATTCCCTTGTCTGTTACAGAGATTAAAGGCCACAAGCATGTCTCAGAAGTTCATGTAAGTACAAGTATCACTCTAAACAGCACAAGTTAAAGATGTGCACTTAATTTTTCCTATGACCTGGAAAACACAGACTGCCACATTAGTGTAGATACAGTAAGAAAACCCACACAACTTTATCTTTTCACAATTATACTGTATATTGATGTCAGTATGACTTGGCAACTACTACCAGATGCTCTTCTGACAGAATGCCTATTGGATTATACAGTGCAGGCGGCTGACTGGAAGATTGCCTACTGTGCTTCTACTAATTCTTTGATGGCATGAGACGTGCTATCCTCTTTGCCCCTGCCTTTTTACTCATACCCCATACTTCCTTTTTGCAACCACTTATGGTGCACAAACTCCTATGCCCAATGAACAGTCTTCTTTCTCTTCCCCCACTAGACCTTATTACCCATTCATCTACCACGTCACTGACTCAATTCAGATATTAAAAACCATTCATACTACACAAAAAAATTGAAGTGTTTTAGCTTGTGATTTAATCATCAAAAGGTATCCAATTATGTACCAGAACTCACGCCAAGTTATTGTTCAGTTCTAACAGTGTCACCTCCTAATCATCTAAGTTCAGTATTAAAATAAAAAACGGACAATGAAAAAAATGTAGTTTTGCATTAAACCTTCAGCTGGAAGTTCCACAGCTATCCACAAGTCACTTAACTAAACACAGCAAAACACAGAGAAGCTGAGGTGTGCTTCAGTAGCCAGGAGTTATGATGTTTGATTAGACTTTTTAAAGGAACCTGTTTCAGAGCTACAGAATAATTTGTAATGGAAAGGACATCTGGATTTCATGGAGTCCAGCCACCAGTCAAAGAAAGTCCAACCAGAAGAGGTTGCTCAGGGCCATGGTCGGATGAGGCTCAAATACCCCCTCACAAATTTCTGACTCAGGACATCATGGTAAGGGAATGTTGAAATCCCAGAGGGTCATAATCAGTGGCCCAGGGTCTATAGTTGGAGGCGGGTCACTAGTGGCGCTCCCCAAGGTTCAATACTGGGCCCAGTATTGTTTAATCAGGAAGTTCCACCTGAACGTGAGGAAGAAGTTCTTTACTGTGCGGGTGTCTGAGCACTGAAGCAGACTGCTCAGAGAGGCTGTGGAGTCTCCCTCATGGGAGATACTCAAAAACCATTTGGACGCAATCCTGCGCTGTGTGCTCTGGGACGCCCCTGCTTGAGCAGGAATGTACCAGATGAACCGCTGTGGTCCCTTCCAACCTGACCCAATCTGTGATTCTGCGAACGCCTCCAACAACAGAGATTACACAACCTTTCTGGGTAACAGTGCTTTGATCCTAAAAAAGTATTTATTCAAAATATCTGATAAATGGAAGCTTTAAAATCCAGTTCAGAACACTGTTTAATTGCTTTAGTTTTAAAAAAGCAAAATGCTAATGCTTCAACGTGAAGAGCCACAACAGTACAAAATCAATCTAAAGCTAGCAAAAGATAAAACCATTTGTGTGTTTGCATTGTTCGAACTAGAGCTGTCAGAAAGCAAAACAACAGGTTGAAGATTTTAAACACTCATTTTCAGAAATCCATGCTGTCACTTTTATCAATCTTTTAAAAAATTCAACTTTGAAACTCAATTTAAACTAAATTGCAAGGTTCTAAAACAAATAATTGTTTGTCCCTCCACGGTGTCTAACTAAAAAACAGCTACCTTGAGATTCGTTTCTGATCACTGCATGAAAGAATTGTTTTATTTTCCCTCCAGGTGACCTGCCTGCTGATTTACGGTGGGGGTTTTTGCTCCTTTAAGTCATGGGGACCTTCTTCTCTGCAGTGTACTGATGTGTATGCTTAAATGCTTATTGCACAAACAAGCATGCTGCATTCACATTTTCATTCCTGTGATTTCATCCCATTTTCATTCCTATGACATTCAATTTCCTGTGATTAAGAAGTAAAATAGAAATAAAGCATGCTTTGGAATAGCTACAGACACTCTTGACACAACAAGGACCACCAATATTCTCCAAGTGAAATTTGTACTTATAAATTTCAGATTTTAAAAGGAAAACTCTGAAAGTCATTGCTCCACTCTATTTTGTATCTAAGTAAAGTCACTTAACAGAATAAGCTATTAAAATCTTGACTGGGTATAGTCCATAAGTATTTGACATATTAAATCTGAAATTCTTTCAAACTATTAATTTTGCAAGTATACTTTTCAAATCTTTTCTGCAAATATATTTTTCACACACTGTCATCATTAATCCCAGTAAAGTTAACAGTCTCAATAGAATCTCAAAAATTTCATGATCATCCACAAAAATCCACTGGTCTTCCAAAATACTCACAACATTTTTGCAGAAAACCTGTCATCCTCAGCTCTATTTTATATAAAATCTATATATTTTATATATCTTATTCCTTTACACAATAAAATTATTTGAACACAGTATAGAAAATGTGTACCAAAGCCCTGGGCCTCGAGAAAAAATTACCCTGATGATATTTATAACAGCAATTTCTGTAAAGAACATGAACTACCTACCTCCTGCAAAGAAGAAAACAACTTTGTTTTGATGAGAGTAGCTGTTTCAATATCATGACTAGGAAACCCCAGCACCTTGCCAACTACCTGACCTCAAGTACAGAGGAGATGAAAACAGAATGATTTCCACAGGCTTTGGTTCTCACTGACCACTTGAAACAATTCCACATTTTCCACAAGCTTCATGATCCTGAGTATACCACCAGGTTCTGCAACTTCTTCCCCATGACTTCCTCCTCATGCACAAGCATGAGGGATATAGGTCCAGGCATAACACTGCAGGAGGAAGAGCTGGAAGAAGCCTCATCTCACGTGCTAATCTCTCTTGATGAGGTTTGCTGTAGGGATGCCTACACCTCAGTGACCCCAACCCCCTGATTTAACTTCCCAGCCTTATCTCGGACCTGCCTCATCCCTATAGACATGTCTGGCTGACCCTGGTCACTGTCACCAGACCTGCTTTTCTGTCCGTGCTCAGGTAGCATGGGACTGCACTCCTTGTGAGAGCTGTGCCCAGGAGGAAGCCTCTTGGCACCCTCATTCACATCAGGGCTGTCAGTCTTGTGGCCAGTTCAGCCAGCTCCTTCTGCTCCTGGACACAGAAAAATCACAGAATAGTAGAATATCCAGAGTTGGATGGGACTCACAACAATCGCTGAAGTCCATGTCCTGGCCCTGTGCAGAGCAACCCCAAGAATCACAACAAGACCCTGAAAACATTGTTCAAACACTTATGGAACTCTGTCAGGCTTGGTGTTGTGGTCACTTCCCTGGGGAGTCTGATCCAGGGCCCAACCACCCTCTGGATGAAGAATCTTCTTCTATTACCTAACCTAAATCTCTCCTAACACAGTTTCATGCCATTCCCTCAGGCCCTATAGCTCTCCAGCTCAGGGCACTGCGACCCCCTTAGCCCATCATCCCTGTTGAAGACAAGAGCAAAGAAAGTGTTAAACATCTCTTGTCTCTGTCTTGTCACCTTGTCTATATCCCTGTTTGTGAGGTGACCATTCTCATCATGTAATCAGGTAATGTTATTTCTGGACTGTGTTTAGCTATTAGCATATTTATAAGTATTTTTTTTTGTCCCCCATATTTTTGGCCAGCTTCGACTCCAGTTGAGCTTGCACCACATTCATTTTCTCTGAAGAATGGACTGGACATACACCTTCTTTTTTTGCCTTAGCTCCAAAGTAGATCCTTGCTCTGCCAAGCTGGCCTTCTGCCAGGCTTGCTTTACTTACGACATTTAGGAAGAACAATAAACTTGTGTAAAAGCATATGTGTACAGAGAGAGGTGCATACATATATATTTGTATATATATGTCAGAAATAATCAATTCTATGTATTATCTTGTTCTACTGGAATTGTTGGGATTTATCCAAGATTTGGGTTGGCTTATTTTTGTTTGGTGGTTTGTTTTGGTTTTTTGGTGTTGGGTTTTTTTTTGTGTTTTTTTTGGTTGGTTGGTTTTTGTTTTATTTTCTTGGGTTTTTATTTACTGTTGTGAACTTCAAATTCACAGCTAGTTAGAATTTATTTCCATCCTTGATAATGATGACTTCTATTCTGGAAAAAGTATGTCAACATCACAACTGTTCAGATAAGATGTGGAATGACAGGCAGTCCAAGTACTTGGCTGGGTTTTCCATTTATCCCCATTTATGTAGAAGAGGAACAACACTCTGGAAGTATAAGCATTACAATCACCTTCTTCATCTCCCTGCTGCTTTGTTAAGGAAATAGTTGAAATAGTTTTATGGTGGCCATGCAGTAAATTGAAGAACATGTTGGAATAGCTTCATTGCTAAGGACAGCAAAGGAAAGGTACTCACCCCTCCAACTTCCCTCAATAAAGCATTAAGAGCGGGAAGGGCTGTCACAGCCACAGCCTTTTTCCACAGGTTAGAAGTCCTGAAATAATAAACTAATGCTGTACTTTCACTTCCTCTTAATTCCTCACAAAACAAGGACCACAACCTTTTTTTTGCCATGGCAAATTAAAAAAAGAAAAAAAAAGAAAAAAATTAAATTAGGTTACTTCTTTAAAATATTACAAAGAAAATAGCAGAACACTCAAAGTGAAGCTGGCAGAGTAGAAATGGAGCACATCATTTGAAGATAATGGGAGCGTATATTACACAACTCAGAAAGGGAAGGGATGGTTTGAAAAAAGCAGCATAGGCCAGTGCAATTTATCTGTGCTCTATCATGTGGTATTGCTACCATTCTAGAAAAGATTCATTCAAAGAGTGCAAAACCCTGTCTTAGTGCACCGGATCCATTTAGACTAAGATCAGTTTCACCTGCACCTGAAAAATGAGGCTACACATATGTACCTGTATACAAATACCTGAAAACACCCAGAATTCACTTATTTTGATGACTTTGTGTGTAAGTGGTAGTTTATTTTTTCATAGGAAAAGTTCCTCCAAATCCAGAGAAAATCCCCAAAGACAAAATTTACGTCAAAAAGTAAAAAACGTAATTTCAACCAATTTAATTATGTTGAGCCAGTCCAACTGTGCAATAGTGCTGAATTTTGCTGCTAAACATAAGCCAGTGTTGCTTGTGTTTAACCTAAGCTGAATATCAAAGTCAATGTCCCATGTGGACAAATGAAATTATCATTTGGACTCATTACTGTTATCCCTATCATGGAGATGTAAAAACACAGGACTTTCAGAATCCAGACTGAATCAACACCTTTTTTTTTTTTTTTTTGACACTGGCAGGGGCGAATTTCACTGTAGCTGTCCAGCAATAAAAAATTTACTTCAGAATTCACATCTTTGTTTCCTACAGCAATTTAATATACCAATCAAAGCAATAAAAGCAAACTCCTGGTTCAAAGAAACAACCCTGAACTTTCCAGCATAGACTTGAGGGCTCTGTCTTCAACAGCTATTTTGCTTAGATAGATGATGTAAAAAAAAAATCACTCTCTTGCAAAGCATTAACATACATTTTCCCTCACTTAAATACTTCAATTTCAAATACACCACAAAATGTACTCCCACAACAGTACTGTATTAGTATAAAACTATTTTAGTTCAATTAAAATGTCTAACTATCTACCCTCAAACCTATCTAAACTGCAATTTTCACTTTGAGCACTTCCAACACATTCTAAGTTTTGTTTTCTTTTATCAGCTTCTCAAATCAGGTCCTGAATTCCAAATGTTAGGGAAAAATAGTCATTTACTGCTAGGTAACAGCAGATTTTCCAATTTACAAAACTAAATTACACACACCACAAAAATATGCGTATTTTGCTATCTGAAATTTCATATTAAAATCTGTAATAACAAAACACTTTTCTGGGTCTTAGAACCTGCTGAAGTTTCTATTTTCTAATCTGCAATTCCAGGCCAGCTCGAAAATGGGATGGGAAAAATCTTAACAAAAAACAAGCTTAAAGTGATATACTGCTCCTGACATGGTTTAAAATATGTCCTGGTGCGACAGCTTTCGGTGCCTCCCCAAGGGCTGCCTAGTAATCGTGTTGGGCTTTTTTTTCCAACAGGATACACAGATGGCTGACCCTCAGCTTACCAAAGAGTTACTCTGTTAACCAAAGCATGACCTCATACAGTTGAAATTGACTCTCAAATTGGCGTGTTCCCACCTTTTCCACACCTATTTTTTTTCTTTTTAAGTAGCATGAAGTAGCAGCAGAAGCATAATATTTTAGTCATCTGAGCATGCAGTACTCTTGAACTATCCCACCAATTGGAAGTGCTGTCTGTTACCTCTTTCTTTTAAAATTGAAGCCATTATAGTCAATTGTGCAAATCTACAGTTGGTCTTCCGTAAAAAGAGCATTTTTAACCCACTGAACTGGAACATCTTCCAAGCAGTTCTTCAGATCTCTGACAAGATACCATACAACACACACATTCCAATCTGATATTCCCACGCACCTACATTCAGTTGTTCAGAACACATTCGTATGTCACTTAAAACGTTCTAAAAATCCAAAAATAAAAGCTGATCATTAAAGAGGTGCAATAAAGGTCCACATATATAAAAAAATGGATGCCCTCTCAATGTTTTTTCACCTCCAGATAAACATACCAACATCTGGAGCCCATTAGTGTGAAGCAAAAGCTTACGATACTTGTTGAGCTGCTCTTAGAAAATGCATTGGTTAGCTCGGCACACCCTCAAGCATTAAAAACAACTGTGCTGCGACAGCCGCCATGGAGTGCCAGCAGCCTTAGAGGGAGGCACAGCAGGGCAGAGAGGCAGGAGGCTGGAGTCTCCCACTAAAACTGGTCACTTCTGTTCTGATGTCAACTACAACCATTTGGTGGCTGGAAGAAGCAACAAAGGCCGTACAGCACCTGTTGTACACAGAGGTGAGATGAAGACTGGTATTGGTAAATAAACGTATACCAAATGTTGTAAGTAGACTTTTAAAGAAGACAATGACCAAACAGATCTCCCAAAATGCCTGCAGCAAACCATAAAGTCCAGTACCAATCCTAAAGAATGTTCAGCATACATTCTCTTTCAGGAGAGAGACAGTAGCTACTGAACATAATTCATTGCCCTAGCCAAACTTTTCAACAAGGACAGAGCAGTCTTACAGATTAATTTCACATTAATGAAGACAGAACATGCTTGTACTTTCATGATTTTTCCCAATTAAGAAGATCCATGATAACCTTCAACTTCATAAATCTGCTGAAACTGTTGTCTTTTTTATCCTCTTACCTTCCCCCTGCTCTGGTTGTTTGTGCTCGTCACTTCTGAAAACTACTAATTCACTGTCTCATGACACATCCATACAGCATCCTGTTCAACTTGGCCCTAATTTTTGACTGAAATACTCGTGCATTTCTGTTACCTCTGCTAAACCCTGCAAATACCACAAAAAAAAAAAAAAAAAAAAAAAAAAAAAAAAAAAAAAGCAGCAGGCTCTTCCCAAAAGTACCATCACCCTCAGCAAGTAAGACTGAATTCAAGCTTGTCTGCTTCTTCTGTCTCCACTGTATGTAAGGAGGAATAACATGAATTTACACACGGAGTATTACATAATTTGCTTACTTAAAATATTTTCAGAAATTTTCCAGAATGCAGTCCCTTAAAAATATTTCTACTTGAACTGTGGCTATCCATAATTTCCGTTCACTGGCAACAGCCTTACATTTTCTTATTACCTTTCCTGGCCTCATTAGAAGTTAGCAACAAACTGCCAGCACCCTAAGACCTCAAGCTTGAAAAGCGC